>CAXHWN010002355.1:0-33309 GCA_964020975.1 Hermodice carunculata | reverse complement strand
TTGATGTTTTTATGTTCCTATAAATAGTGAAATTATTTTACATGTTCTTATAAATACATGTATGTCAATGTATACAGGTTTCATTTGTTGGAGTTATTTCAGGTCCCAGATTTACAAAGCATGAGAATCCGATGTTGATATAGTAACTTGTACTTCATAGTAAAAATGGGTTTAGCATGATATTTTAATGTCATTTTAAAATTTATGCAAATTACAAGCAATTAAGATTTTTAAAGCTCCATGTCTTCCATCCTATTACAGATAGACACAAAATTTTAGGTAATACATATGGGTTTGTTGCCTGCTAAACATCCGTTCTTGGCGGTCTACTACCCCCCAGCGAACGTCTGCCTTTCTTTGGCAGCGTCACTGACTGGAAGCAGGCAGCGCCGTCCTGGCATCGCAGCCAGCGAGTGGCCATGTGTGGGGATGCGCGCAGTGGATTGTGGGATAGGGACTCTGTGAGCGCCAATTTGTTTCTAGGCTATTACACGGCCCAGTGGGTATTGACCACACGCCGCTCAATTAACTGTTTGGGTTCACCTGCTGCGAAGGTGCGAACAACATAATGGGGGTAACGGGATTAACACCGATGCTGTGCGATATCCAGCAGGGGTCACATTAAGGATTTTTCAGTGTGGGTCCGTTGGACCCATCTTTCTCCATTTTCAGGAAAAATAGTGGGTCCATGAACTGAATCTATGGGTCCAGTCTGAAATTGTGCAAACTGGACTTCATTTGATGTAATTTGAATAATTGATTTTATTTGGTATAATTAACATATATCACAATGATAAATATATAAAACATGCATGTAACTTAACCCTAAAAACGAACATAACATAGGGTCTGTATGCTCACGTAGGTAACTCATTATTATAAAATTTAAGATTGAATAAAAAGTTATCAATATGCCAACTTGATGTAAAAGGGTCTAAAAGTTGTTGACGGCACCAAGGATGGATTCAATCTACCCAGGAACCTGCTATTACGACTAAGTCTGTATAGCACATCCCTGGTCTACCAAAAAATTGGTTGTGAATGGGGCTCCAGCCCTAGCACGCTGCCACTTTGCCAGTATCTGGTGTTGTACACCGTGTGCCATCGGACAGTTTTTTATTGATTGATTCCACGTGACGAAATTGTCAGAAATTATATGATTTATATTTCTGTGCACTTTGTATTTCAATATACCTGAAAAATTTGATACCGTAGGCGGTGTTAAGAGTCTGATCTTAATTGCGGTCAATTAATTCACCAAGCAACACGGCAGGCCCACAAGCCGTGCAACACACAAGCGAGTGTACACAGCCTGTCACGGGCATGCACCCAGGCATGGTTTTCCGCTACACATTTTTCCGGCCTTCGATCGATCATAAATTTTTTAAATTCCTACAGATTTGTTCCATTCAAACATTTCAATGAAGTCAAAACAACCAAATTTTGTTTCAAAAACACCAATAACCACGTGAACCAAAGGAGACAGTGATGAACAACATCGTGTTACGCTGTTATGTTAGGCCGGCTAATGCAAAATTTCGCTTCGTCCACGTGTAACCTTGCGATGACTAATCTGCGTATTTTCCTTGCCGTCCGTAATGAATTTTCACTCGTGCTTTTATCTGGGTCTAGATTTTTTCGATGGAACTCTTCTTGGTGAAAATGTGATTTGAAAATTTAACATCTTAGTCTAATAATCTTTGCGTGATACGACTTGTACCTTCCCAACATTGCGGACATGAGACAAGCACATGGGGAACAACGAATTTGATTGGACAGTGAGCGGCACGTGATCAAATCCACCCAACGAGGAGCCTGGAAGTGCTCTCAGCATTTATAATGAGGTGAAGTGACGTCCATCCATTCCCATTCTGGCAAATTTTTGGAGTGATACCCCACGAATATTTTTTCTTAGCAAATAAGAGGGCTTGTTACATAGAAAGACGAACATCAGAGGACTCCATCAGTATAATAAATAATCACGAGATTGATAATGGTCGATACAAAACACCGTGACCGCTTGGGGTAATTTTTGCAGTTGTATCTTTCAAAAATGCATCGCGTTTTTGTGCGTGCGTCCACAGAGACGCAAAATGACAATGTCTCATTAATTTCCAGGCGTCATTTCTTTATTTTTTGCGTCTATGACGCAGGACGCAAGCTTAATGTGACCCCTGATCCAGCTACTGTTCTGCCATGTACGGCAACTGTGTTACGCACTCAGCCCAGTTGTAATTACTAAATTAGCTGCCTACGAACAGCGTCAGTGTCACGGGAAAAAAGTAAAAAATGGATGAGAAAAAATTCCGGGAAGTTCTTGAGGATTATTGGCAACAGATGGGAGTAAATTATCAGGCGACCAAACACCAGGAGCAAGCATTATTTAATGTTATTGTTGAGAAGAAAGACACTTTTGTAATTTTACCAACAGGCAGTGGAAAAAGCCGAATATTCCAACTAATACCTGACCTGGTGAAACGGAAAACGCCTATTCCAGCCAAACCTGTAGTAATCTTAGTTTGCCCGCTCGTAAGTCTAATGAAATCTCATCAGCAAGAACTGAGCAAGTTAGGGGTGTCGTCTTGTATTCTGGGTGAAGGTGTCGACGGGAACATTTCCCGATCGCAATACACAGCACCCTGTTCCATTCTGACATCATTTACTCCAGTAAGTCACAGATACACAAGTAGGTAAACCACGTTTGAGAAGGTGTCAATCCCGGGGTGTCAATTGGATGACTCCCTTGGGTCCTCGACCTTGTGGAGTTATTTTGACTGCTGTGTGGGAAGTGACGTGTTGCTCGCATCTGATTGGACGACGCACAGCTCATTAATAATGCAGTTGGCAACTTTCACGATAAGCGAAGTACAATTCATTGGCCCAGTGGCGCCTGACAACGTTATCGCCAGATCTGCTAATTGCCTTTTGAAATGGTATTGCGACACGGCCGGGCAGACTTTCGCTGGGGGCCAACATAGTGTATCGCCCCAAGAAAGTCTGCTTAGGAGGCAAATGGGTTTGTGACACCTGTCAATCTAATGGAAAGTGAACAAAAAATGTAGCTTTTGAAATTATGCTAATTAACAGCATTTCAAACATTTAAAAGTTGAATATCTCCATAACTTTTTGTAAATAGAGGTGCCTGTGCTATTTCAATTATTAGGTTTGTGACATAGCCACATCCAATGAATCATGAACCAAAGTAGTAGCATTGTAATTTATACAAATTAGGTGAATACACAAGATTCAATTCTTTAATAAATTTCAAACTATTACAGATAGAGGTGTCAGTCCAACTTCAATTTGCAGATCTGTGACATACCCACATCTAATGAAACTTAAACCATTGTAATTTATGCAAATTAGGTGAATACACAAGATTTAAATCTTGAATAACTTCAAAACCATTATAGACTGAGATGTCATCCAAACTTCAGTTGATGGATTTGTAGGATAGTTGCATCCGATGAACCATGCATCAAAGTTGTAGCAGTTTGATTTATGCAAGTGAGGCAAACACAAAATTTCAATCTTTGAATAGCTTCAAAACTATAATACATTGAGGTGCCTTTCCAACTTCAATTTATAGGCTTTTGATACAGCTGCATGAAAAAAGATATTGCTACAGAAGTTAAATAAATACTGAATAGGCAATCTTTAAAAGTTTTCTGGGCACACAGACTGATTTGCTGACGAGCAAATCAAATTTTTCTTATTTTATTTGTATGCTGTGCAGGCAACAGTTGATGTGAGTCCTGAGACTTGAATTTGATCGCGATCTCATTTCAAAATCAAATATGCTTAAATCAAATGGCCTGTTGACTGGGCACACTATATAGGTAGGCCACATACTGAGTTGCCGCCTTCCCCGAGGACGCACACTTGCCGAATTTTTGTTCCGGTAAGAAACACAATAAATCTGTTCAAACACAGAATCAATCACCAGTTTCTGGGTGGAAACAAATATTCGCAGCATCTGTTCCTCATACGGGCGGGGGGGGGGGGTACAAATATTATTTGATGGGAAGAAACATATTCATTTCCCGTGGGGTAAAATATGCATGTTCAACGATCAATTGTGGGCGGAGGGATATTCCCTTACTACGGAATTGGACACGATTATCCTGACAATTGCCAGCCAAATGTTTATACCCTTTACGCAGCACTGCCACCCATCGTGATACAGATGCCGCTGCCTTGCATTACTCTCTGTAGCCACTGTATCAATAATGAATATGACATTTTTTTTCTTTTTGGTTTTACTGTATCTCAATATAATGTGATGATTTATCTGATATGTGTCCAAACATTTTGTGAAAATTCAAAAATGTAAAAACTGAAAACTAAGACATTTACATCTAATGATTCGTTTTTTTTTATGTTTTCGGGCAAAAAAAACGTGGTTTTGGCGGTTGTTGGGGGTGTGGGTGGATTTGAGTGACTTGCTAGCATTGCAAGCAAGATAATGTCCGCTGGGAAATATGCTTTTAGATTAATAATATCGTTTTACTAGCAAATCCAATCTGCAGACGTAAAGTGTTTTGTACCGCCCTTTGTGTCAGCATTTGCAGTGTGTAAATGGGAAGACAGAATTCCGTTGACGTTTGGGTAAAAATACCGTGTCATCTGCGTTTCCCTTTTGACCAATCATTGCGCATTGTCCGTGCGGAGGACCCAGGCGGCGACATCCCAGGGACTTGACCGGTCTTTTCACAGGCAGGACACAACCGCTAATGCTTGAGCATAGTAAATTACCCAAATTTCTATTCTTTCCTTTTGATTAAGCTATAGGAAATGACATTGGGCTACAAGCAATTATATCCTGAATTACTCGGTTACCATGACCCTGATGCTACCTCGCAAAGCGGACGGAGTACGCCTTTTGTGAATCTCTGCGGTGAATACCCATATCAGTCCTCTCAATCGATCAGCCCTTATCTGCAGGGAATTTACGCTCCCACAAAAACTATTTCACAATTCAGATGTATCGTGGCAATAAAACGAACCAATAAATATAAAGGTCTTTTGTGGCAGAAGGCTATAGATAATTTCGGCACAAAATCTAATCTAGTAGAAGAGCGAAATTATAGTTCTGGTTGACCTATGACTGTGGTGAGTATTACTTACAACTTAAAGATAGACTCTTCTAGCATTCTGTCGATTTGTTAAGTGAAGCGCTTACCATGCGGGAACAAAGTAATGGAACTGTCTTTATGGGAAGGGAACAGTCAAATTTTGAATCACATTTGTTGTGTCAGCCAGAAATGTATTTTGCAGAAAGTCTCGTGCGTGACTAATAGGATGTATTCATATCTAAATGCAGTCCTACTCTAATACCTATTGAGCAAAAGAGGGAGACACCTGCATCAGGGCAGATCCATGTATTTAGCATGGTCAAAACTACTTTCTCAACAAAATGAACAACACAAACACACAATAATCTGAAGAAAATGCATTAACATATATTTGCGGTAGTAGAACGTGCAAATTTGGACATGTGACAGACAACATGTGTGTCTACTTAGATATCTCAAAATCTCAGAATTAACAAAATTATCCAAATTGTTTTCGATATAACTTTAAGCTGCATCACAAGGGATAGTGTTAGGACTGTAGATTGTTCCTTTTTGTTATAAAAGAATTTTGATTATTTTGTAAATTCTGAGATTTTGAGATATCTTAGTAAAGACAGTACATCCGAATACCACATGCATCGTTTTGATGACGACTGCGTAAACTTTAAGCCCCCCAGAAGTCTGCGAGACCAGCGGCAGGTGAAGACAGAAACAAATGCATTGATCAAACGGGCAGACCACGGGATGTACATTCATCACTTAGTTCGTAAAAACCGCTGTCATTGGCGTTTCCTTCCGGAATAGCAGCTGGACCACGTAACTTATGGCCAGTTGTGCGCGCCTGGCTCAAGACCGACTTACCTATGGCAGGTCTTAAGACAAGCCTGGGCCTACACATGGATCGCACAGTGGAGGCCCAGTGTAAACCCTGGTCCCAAGTAAGGTCTCAAATTAAAACAAGGGGTATCCTGTCTTAAGCCTTGTGGGGTGCAGTCCTCCCAGCAGGTGAACATGCTATAAAAGGGTGTGTTTCCTTTCATATTATAGTGGAAGCCTATAAGAAAGGTCAGGTATTGAAAATGGATGCGGTTTTTTTTTCCGAACATCTGGACCAGATAGAACTTACTGAAAGATTATGACGGAGACAGGCACTCATAAGGGACCGTAGTAACCCTTTTGTCGAGTATTCAGACCAGGGGTTTGTCACCAAATTTTTCCACAGTGGTTTCAACTGGTCACAAACCCTTTAGTGGACCCCATGCCTACAGTTGAATTCTTGTGTAAGGGTTTGCCACGTCTTCTCTTTTTTTTCTCCAAAATTTTCGTCATCAGTATGTTTTTCTCCAATGATAGCCTTGCGACTTCCCAACTAGTTCCACCAGTATTTCTGTTTCTAATTCGGAAAAATTAGGACCTTATCCCATGGTAACACAGCACAGACTGGATTGAATGGGACGTGCTGGCACAGAACCTGAATAACCAACCCAGTAGCACGTAAGACTTCCTTAAGACATTCTCAAGACAGTCTTTAATACTGGATCCAAATTCAAGTGCATATGCTCTCTCTATGTAAGCCATAAGTGCGCAACTGGCCACAAGTGATTCAAAGCTTATCGGTGTGTTCACCTATTGATGTCGAGAAAAGGTCCTTCAAATGGAATTTGCAAGCAGCCTTTGTTTCCTGTGACACCAAGTTAATCCAGTGCGTCCTTTACCGGATGAGCATTGTAACTGGACTGTCATATTAAGCTTCAGATATTTCTGTGCTCTTACTGGTAGTTTAGGCCAAAAGTGACGATTAAGCAATGCCGACAAAAACACAACCATGTGAAATAACCGGGACAGAGAGTCTAATCTTCCCCCCAAATTCCCTATTTGCGTTTAGGGTCTTCTGTAACTTGACCAATCTAATGCTGCACAAACATCAAGTAATTTACAACAGATTTATTTTTTGGACAGTAGACGCTTCTTCAAAACACTGTTCTCAACTTATGTAATCATCCTTAAAGTACCGTAATAAATAACCGTTGACTTACGCTTATTTTTGGTCAAATTATCAACGTGGTTCAGTGATTTTGCTGGTCATCTAGTTGGAAATTTATAAAAGATACCCTTTCGCTAAAGCGTTGTGATTAGCTGTGATTAGTTTGGCCCAAACTACTTCATCGTCAATGGGCGATGTTTCAATTTCATTCCCTATATTATGGCCCTCATTGGCAACCATTGCACTACCTCCACCAATTTTCCGACATCTGCAAATACATCCATTTTGAGTACGTGATGAGAACTCTGATGATTTTAAAAGGTTCAGGGGTTGCTTACAACAATAATTTCCGCCGGTTCTTTTTATTTATTTATTAACATTTTATGTATTCTTACTTTCTTTGTTTATTTATTTGTTTCTTTCTTTAATCATTTATTTATTATTATCATCATTATCATCATTAAAACATATTTTATCGGGATGACCCGTTTAGTCCATGACTGTTCTGCCACGGGGACTTGGAACACAGAAGAGGTAAAATTCATATAGAGTCGTGCCCAATGGTCGGATGTGCCCAATTCTCGGAAATTGACGATAATTTTGCCATTCATTGACACACTGTGTAAAAAAGTTAATTTAATAAGCATAAAGAGGCTCATGTGGGATAGAAGACAAATTGACCAGTTTTGAAATCTGCATACTTTTAGTATGCAGAGTATGTCAGCTTTTAGATAGAAAATATCCAGTATAGTCGGCAAGTGCTATTCATCACCCATGCAACGCAGTTTGCAAAATAAAGTTGTAAATCTAATATGTGTATAAACATACAGAGCTTCTCACCTAAAGAGCTGGAGTATAATTTCCAGCTAGAAGGTAAACAAAAATAACGTGGAGTCAAATACTTTTCCTTGTCTGACGTTTGGGCACACCTCACTTTCTGCTCTTGCCCGGATTTTCTCGATCATCTTTTGTGAAACGTGTGCGCGTTCGCAATCCAAAGAGCGTGATTTGGCAATGAACATACGGCAACAATCCCCAGTATTTGGTCTTTTCAGCAGCACTGCCAAACACAACCAGTAAATGTAATTTAATTTTCAGTTTGGCAATGAACACAACCTAGCGCTTAGCTGTTCGACAATTCTGCACCCCAGTATACATATATATAATCCTGGGACACAGAAGACGTAAAAAGAAATATACATTATACACGTCTGAATATGTAAAGTTTTTGAAAAGACTATAACGGTAAATGCATGTAAAGAATCGGTGTAAAACATATTTATATAACTCTTCATAAAATCACTCTACGTGGACGACCAGTTATGAGAGAAAATCTATTGCTGATTTTCAAAATCAGATAGCGTATCACATTTCTTTCAGGACATGGGCAGACTAAAAAAAAAAAAAAGACAGGCTCCACGGCACATGAAAGATCACTTCAAATTTTCCTTCCTGGGAAATGGCAAAAAATAACGTTCCTGCTTGCCAACCTTCTTGTTTTGTAACTCGCTGCGTCTCCAGAAACTAGAGGGCTGCGTGAACAGCCCTTGCTCAGCTGACCTGAGCTTGTTTACGCACTCAAAGTTGCAATGCTAAAAAAGAAACGGATTCAATGTTAATTACACGTTAAGCAACACACAATTAACCTTCCTCCCCTTGTTCTTCAAGGCCACCAGCTGATTGACGTACAGCAGCATAAACATTTAGGTATCGTGATAAAATCAGATCTGAAATGCACAACACATGTTAATAATGTTATAATTAAAGCCACAAAACACCTGAATATCATGAAATCATTACAATATCGATTAGGTCGTGAAACATTAGAAACAGTTTATGTGTCCTTCATTCGGCCTATCATGGAATATGGCAGCGTGGTCTGGGACGGCTGTGCATGGACGGATGAACATTCATTGGAGAATATACAGCTGGCGGCGGCGCGAATAGTGACGGGAGCAATGCGAACTACGACAAATGTTAAACTTTATGAAGAGACTGAATGGGAAACTCCAGCTAAGAGGAGGGAACGGAACAAATTAATTTTTATGTATGAAATAGTAAATAATCTATCCCCTAATTATTTGCAAAACCTGATTCCAAATATTCCTACGCCTGAAACACCAGTTAACTATAATATTCGCAGACGTTTTGATTTACCCCATTTCAGAGCTAGAACAGATCTTTTTGACAAATCCTTCTTTTCATCAGCATTTCGTTTATGGAATTTATTGCCACTTGTTATTCGCAACTCCCCAACACTTTTGCAGTTTAAATCTAATCTTATTAGTAAACCTTCTACTTTATAAAAACATCCATCATTGTTAAATTTAGGCAAGAGATATTATGCAATTATTCATGCTCGATTACGTATGGGCCGCAGTCGGCTGAATGCACATGTTTACAGAATTAGTATCAAGGATTCTCCTTTGTGTTCATGTGGTCAGGGAGTAGAAGACGTTTGGCACTTCATCTTCTCTTGCCCATCGTTACCCATCGAAATCGTCTACATGCAATTATTATAAACCTTGCGCCTTTCAATATACATACCGTCTTATATGGTTCCGAACATTGCAACTTAGAAAGTAATAAATTAATATTTCTGGCTGTCCCAAATTTTATTGAAAAAAAAATGGTAGATTTCGCCTTCGGGATACATAACGTCTTCTGTCAACTGGCTTACTTATTCCTAAATTAATATTTGCCCCTCCATCTGTCTTGCTCTGTCCTTTGTCTCATTCTCGACTTGTGTGTCCTGGCATGATCGAAATTGTCATGGACTGTTTTTTTGTTTTTTTTTTTGTCCGTCCTGTCCTTTGTCTGTAGTTCGCAATAAGAATTTATATAGGGCTCTGCCCTGCATTCTTATTGCTAATAAAATATGTTTAAACCGAAGTTGCAACTGAATAGACCTGTTTTAAGGTTTAGCTGAGTGCATATGACATTTAGACCTATCTCTAAGATTTGCCTTAAAAAATCATTAAAATAACGTTGAAAATAGCAAAAACACACCAAAAAATCATTGAAAATAAAAAAAATACAGCGCCACCTGCTCAACAGATTAAGAACTAGGAGTCCCTAGAAGTTTTTCTGCCTGATATCTAAGCATTTCGGTCAGCGGTTTCTGAGACGTTTTTTGTTTAAGATTTGCCCAATAAAAGAACCCCCAAAAAATCATAAAAAATCATAAAAATCACTGGAGCGTGACCATTACAACAAACTTGGTAGAGACCACATCAAGTCTGAAGTCAATCCGGCTGACGGTTTTAAAAAAGTTGAGAATGTGAGTAAGCATTAGAATGCCCATTGACTGACATGGTAATCAAGAGGAAAGGTGCATTTACCGAGAAGTACCTGAGTTGAAAAAATCGGTAAAAATCGGGTATCCACAGCAGTGCCACCCAGTGAACAACTTTGTTTGACCCCTTCACAAGAAACATATCCACTAAATTTCAACTTTATCTCAGTGATGTCTCTGGAGAAGAAGTCGAAAATAGCGAAAACACGCAAAACATCATTAAAAATGAGAAAAAAATGCAGCCCCACCTGGTGAACAAATCAAGAACTAGGAGTCCCTAGGAATTTCATGTGTGATATCAAAGCAATTGGGTGAACGGCTTTGGAGAAGAAGATTATTTAAGATTGGCCCCCCTCCCGACCCCCCCCACCCACCCCCCCAAAAAAACTAAAAACTCCAAAAATCACCCACCTACTCTATCACATGAATGGTTTGGGGTATAGCCATTGATACATTTCTACATTAAAACTAAAATATAAACTTTTCTCTTTGTTTGTATGGTCTCCCACTTCAAACTTCTCATGTGCCCTGTAAAATTAATGTGAATCAAGTTTTTGGGTAAAATGCAAGCTGCTGTATTTTGCAGACATTATGCTTCGTGCATGTTTCTCTCACTACAGGTTCCCAATACAGTATCACAAAAACCTATAGATGGGAGTATGATCATCTTAAAAATAGTCTCATTAATGTTTGCCGGAAAAAAATTTGATAAGGTGCTGGAGAACAGCCAACTTTACCACAACTCTTTTCTGTAGATTTTGAAGATGCATATTCCAGGTCAGTTGATCATCAATCTGCACTCCTAAATACTTCACAATATTCGCTTAATTACCTTCTTCAAGCTTGTACCAAAACAAAGTGCTAGTGAAATGTTTACTATGGATCGCGTGCTAACATTTGAAATGCTTCGGAGGAGGAGTAGTTTTTGCGTCGAACTGAGGTTGTTCACCTTAATGCGATCATACGTCTGGCTGTGCGCAGCCACCTCTGGTGCGCTAATGGACTCAGAACGGAATGGCCCACAGTGTTCCATTAAGTATTATGGACAATTATTTTTCATGAATTTAGTTTTATATCGCCCGGAACATTCGTGTGACTCAAATTTAATATTATGTGCACCATGGGCCAAGAGTCTGAGATAAAAAGAAATGTAGTGCATTGTATTATCAATTTCAATTTCACACAAATTTGCAATTACATCGCCATCTGTATTATTGAAGTGCATGTGCTTGCCATCCAAATTTTCACCACGGTGGCGGTCACACTGAAACAAAGCACTCTTCACTTTCAAACTCTGATACCCAACATTGTCCAGTTCAGTAAAATGCAGAAAATTTCCAATCCATCCTAAATAATCTCTGATCTCTCTAAAACACAAATGTCCATCAAAAGGAGACTGCCTTTGAATCCTTATTATGCATCAATTTGCGAAATGTAGGAAACCTGCTGACACAAGTCAAACATTTGATAAATTAAATATAGCTGCGCTGCAATGTTGTCAGTTCGAAAAATGATATGAGCGACAATTGGATCTATGCCTATGACAGTGGGTGTTGTTTTTCAAATGATAAGCTAGGGCTGATAAACCATTAAACCATGAAAATTCGAACAAATTATAAGTAACATTTATATATTCTATCACATAGGATGTGTGTGTCTTCTGTTTTAGGGAATTGTATTTTTTTTAAATGCTTTATTTAGAAAAGTAAACCAGATTAGTATATATGGCAATTTTGTGGAGCAGTCCATTGAAGTAATAGTATACAGATTTTTGAACCGGTCACCTGAGTGTCAGGAAAAAGCCGAGTGGTTTATTGGTGTGTTACAATGTCATGGTTTTGTCTGCGTCAGAGCAAAGAGTGACAAAGTTCGTAGTCGAAAACAGCGTTGCGTCGACATTGGTGGTGACTACAAATTACATCAGAGTTTGACGTCACTGCCACAAAACGGAATCTGTCAGATTAAATTCGATTATGGCCTTCAGCAGAATCAGAGGACATCAGTGATTTTGATTTGCTCAAATGGTACGTTTGCTAAACCAAAATTGCCATCGCAAAATGACCTCTGGTCGGTGTAATATGGAAGGCTACAAGAAACTCGCACGGGTGCAACTGAAAATAGAGGAAAACAAGAAGCGTGAGTTTTGATTCAAAAGACTCCTATTTTATGTCTTATACATGTCCTCCAAGTTTCAGCTTAATCGGAGTGACGGGGGGGGGGGGGCAATAAGTTGAAAATAGCGAAAACATACAAAAAATGTAAAAATGGAACAAATTGCATCGCCGACCTGCAAAATAAATTAAGGTTTTCGGATACCCAAGAGTGTTCCGGTGCAATTTCAAATCAATAAGCCAAATGCAATGATCACAAACCATTAAACACAAAACCCACCCACTTAAAATAAAAAAATGTCGAGAGGTGTAACATATAGCTCTGAAAATAATTGTTACGGGTGATATCTTCATTTATTAAGAAGTTTGCAATTGTTTATCATCATCTATAGGCTACACTGTTTTAATGTAACAAAAAAAATAGTCCAAGGAATTGATCAAAATGAAAAGTTTTATTCCGGTTACCAGGGTAACTAAAGGCGCCAGGATGGTGTGAGGCGTGTTACAGAACCTGCCGACTTTGACCTTGTCCAGCTCATATAAATTGATCGTTTGACTTATCAAACTATATATTTTGGCAATCGTATGGATATCTAAATTTGATGTCACAGAATGTGAAATCAATTTAGATATCTTTCGCAATATATTCAAATTCAAGATCTGCAATCTATCTAAAAGGATAATATAGATCCCTCCGCAGGAGACGAATTTCTGTCTGGGGATGAAATTGATTTTATACAATTCTTTTTAATTTTGAAGTTGATACCACGATGTTATACAGTTTCGCTGTCAGTTAAAAGCAACCATTTTGTGACTTTTGGGGCACGGCTGTCATAGAATAACGAATGAACACTTCCTATATTGAATGACATATGACCTCAATCATTCAGTGGCTGCAGTGGGCTGGGCTGGGTGGGGTAGCGACATAACTTACTGGCCAAATGGTTTCGGAGAAAAGGGGGTTTCAAAGATTCTGTCCCACAAAAAATTAACGAGAACATCATAAAAAAATCCCCCAAATCACTAGACCATGTCCTGTTGCACAAATGTGACAGAGAGCCATTCAAGGTATATCCCCAGCGAGTTTAAAAAGGATCTGACCAATGGTTTTCAAGCAGTCGAAAATACACTTGTGGACAGACGACGGTCACCCAATCGATAAGCCTGACTGAATGAAAAGTCAGCTCAGCTGAAAAACCTGAGCATGACCCCTTAAATAAACATGATAAGTATAAGAATGGCTGGTTTCTGCCAACATTTCTTTATATTCCCGACTACAGTGATTTTTAAAAAACACTTTATGTTTATTTTTGTGCACTTTTATGGACAAACTTTAGACCGTTTTTTCCCTGAAACTTTGTGACGTGGGAAAAACATCTTGTGAACTCTAATTTTTCAGGATTAACATGACCTGATAGGAGAGGTCGCAATTAGCAATTTTATGTGTATTTAGCTGAATATACATCCCAATACACAAAATTTTTGCGGGCTAGAGGTGTGTATTCCCGTAAGATTCTATGTTAACATAACATCGAATATATTGAATAGCTTTGCAGCATAAGTTACCAAATTTATATGAATTTTTTCACCATATACGGCCATTTACCACAAAGAGTTTGTGTTTTCTAAGTAAATTTGTTTTTACGGCATTTGCATGCAGGTACAAATTACAATGGAAATTGAAATGCACATACCTTGTCCGCCTGCCAACAGAAACCTCCACTGAGAACCCATATGAACCAGTTTGATCTTGACTCTGCCTGTTCCCAAGGTCACTGTTTTTTTTATTTTAGGTTTTGAGGGAATGAACTTGACCTCGACTTAATTTTCAAGATCATATTGTTGCTTTTGGTTAATTTGGTTTTTCTGGTGATAACTCTGTGACTATTTGAGCGTAGACTTTGATAATGCACATGGTGATAGTCCTCGCTATCGATTTACAGGCCGCTTAAATGTATTTTTCTGTTCATTGGACAACTCGAGAAGCGTTTTAATGTAGGGCTTTGATATTGCGCTCTATGATGGTCCTCAGTAAAGCCTACGTACAGACTTTACATGGGTGAACTTCCAAAGGCCACAGAGCTGATTCAGTGAATTGTTCTGTTGGTTAAACAACTTCGGAACTGTATGACATGGAACGAAAGGACTGCGATTCTTGTTGCATATCATGGTCATAGCATGAAACCACCTCATTATAGATCTTATCTAAAGCGCCACTCCACACCCAAGAATGCGACATTTAGATATTACCGCGTTTGCCTTTATGTTAGCGTGTGCACGTCGTGTCACTGTTACGTGTCATCTTTTCGAACAAACAAACATAATATTGTAAATAAGTTGAGCATCTTCTATGTTTTATAACAATGACTTCTCTTAAGAGTTTTGCTTTTTCAATATTTACCTTTTCAAAGAAGCTCTTTTGCCACTGCTCAATACAAGAATTTGCCCTCCTTCCTGTCGAGTTCCTTGCTGCAGCCTAGATGGCAGCACAGGATCTCTCTTTAATTGGATACTCCTATTGTCAGCATTGCATTATCCTCTTCGCGAAAAGACTGATTTTCATCAATTTCTTGGGAAATTGATTTTTTTTTTCGATTCTCAATTGAAACACTGCTTGAACCATGGATTTTGTAAGATGTGCAGTCCATTACCTGATTCAATGATTTTGTAATTGATACAAAATATCGTATTTTCAAGTCATTGGACTCTCCACATGCGGGTGAAGTCCTCTCACCGCAGGGACAGAACCCATTCAGAGATGAGTTCGTGTCTGAGTCTACGTTTTTTTTTTCGGCACGTTTTGGACCATTGTCGGATTGTTCTTATTTTTTTCCGAGTAAAAAGGCAGATGAGCACTTGAATGAAAGTCCTTTTAGGAGGACTTCGAACGTGGAATGATTACCATACTTCACATGGTCAGGAGCTTTGTTGTGGTGAAGACGGGGGCTGGGATCGGACAGAGATGATATTGGTTTTCAGTGATTCGTGCTCAGACGGAAAGCAGGTAAAGATTTCAACACGAATGGGTCCCCAACGAGTCCTATTTTCATGTATAGGGTCCCTTGTCTGTGAATACAAACCTATGAACTGACCAGAATGTGAGTCACGTTCCTTTTGCAGTCTAACGATATACGGTAATCTTGCCCCCGATCCCGTGACAATGTGATTTACCTCGTAACTCACTGCGCCCAGGTTACTGCTACGATGATAACATGCGACTGGTGTTTTTTAAAAACACACATAAATCATGTGCGACACATGAGTTAGCAAACGAAACAAAGGAGTGATTGTCTTCTTTTTCTTTTCTTTTTTTTTTTTTTTTTTTTTTTTTTTTAGTTTTTTTCTTGGTATTTTGTTTCTGTTTTACAAAATGGCCACATGATGAGATTACCGCACCACGCTGGCACATTAATACCCATGACGCATGAGGCGAGACACGGTGGGTTCTTTGTAACAGAACCTTGCTGGATCACAGAGGGGGATAAAGGGTTTTTGGTCCCAGTGAACTGCGCTTTTTTTTTTTTTTTTTTTGTCTTGCGTTTTGAAATTTCAACTGCATGGGTACCTGACACAATGTGTAGTAAAAGGTAAGGTCGTGGACGCACAGATTGATGGTATGAGAGCAAACATAATTTCGTCTCGGGCGTAAAACATTTATGGAAATTTCTAATGTCATGCTTACTGCACATAAACTTCGCAGTTAGCTTAGCTGAAGAAAGTATGTATTTCTGACCATAAATAGGCCTGTCGTTATTCACTCACATAACACTCTGACAACTTTCCAAATAGGCCTGGATCCTTACGAAAATGTTTTGGCGATGTAGCCAAAGGAAATTTGTTACCAAGTGATGCTACAATAATTTCATTTTTAAAAACAGGACAAGAGATTAAACAATATTCGAAACTGCCTTCCCGAGTACTTTGAAATCACACAGCAACACATCTTTGACCGTAAATTATCCACCACATGGCACTGCGACTGGACCAATCATTTAGCGTATTTAGTATTTATTCCACCAAACAATTAGGTGGGAGGGTATACGCCAACACCTGTGCCACGGAGAGCGACGAACGTATACTTGGCTCACTCGCAATCCATGTAAAAGATATGGGTCTGCACTTTTAGCTGGAGTGCTGTCTGTACAGTAAGACCAATAGTTGTGTTAATGCACATATTGGCATAATTACGTTCTCTGAAGACTGTCGGAAGTCGAATCAAACTGGGAAGAATATACCTTACTTTGGTCAGTCTTAATTTACTGATTGGAATATCTAAGAGGATTTCCTTCACATAAAAACTTAGCCATGGAGACATAGAGTTACATTTTTACAAACATGTATACATACATAAAATACATATGTCACGCTTACAGAATACCGGGTATCTTATAACAGGTGAAGTTTTCATATTAGATCATTTCTCCTGCTGTCATATCTGAGTTGACTTTAGTAGGGGGTTAATACTCAGATATCTTGTTACTAGAATATAGGTAAAAACAACAGATTGCTTGGTGTCATGTGTAGTGTTGTATAAACGTTCCGCCTGATCTTGTATTCATGAAGCACCAGCCTCTTATTAAATGCAGGGAAGGCAAGTTTGGCTTCCAAGTCGGTAGGGAAATTGTGAGGGATTTACAAACATAGTTCGGAACGGCACAAGAAAATTTAATGGTGACATCATGACGTATAGTTGGATGTCGTCACGTACATCACTGTATTTTAGTGTACGTGCTATTTATTTTTCGCTTGAAAAAAAAATAAAGGCTGGACTGACGCGAGACCCTACCTTGCTATGGCATTTTGTGCTCCTTTTAATGAATGCTAAAATTTTGTAATAGAAAACATCGTAAGGACCTCTCATTGTGCATTCTTATTGTTCCGTCCTTGGCTACGGAGTGACATCATGGTAGAAACCATGTTTATTTTCTCTCTGTGTCTGGAATACCTCTCGTAAAGCTATTGACTTAGTTCCATAACATGACCTTATTCGTCTACTTTATAGTAGTATATTAACTGATCGGTCGGGGTTTTTTTTTTTTGTTTTTTTGTTTTTTTTTTTATTTTCATTTCCTCACAAGGAAAAGAGAGATTTATTCTGTGTTTTACAGATGACCAAGCATTCATGCATGCTCAGGTTCGGTGTTAGGCTATGGTGTTGCAAAAATACGTATAAGACCGTATGGTCAGAAAAACTTCAGTTTGGTGATTTTAGGTCATGACTTCCAACAACTGATAAGAATGCCATTTGAGCAATTTATGCAATCCACTTGTCTTACGATTGATTGATATGGAGTGCCACCAGATACTCATTCTGCCTTTTTCCGGGAAATGTCGGCGTATTATTGGACTGGGTCCACAGATTTTCT
Organism: Hermodice carunculata; assembly: GCA_964020975.1. NCBI lineage: Eukaryota > Metazoa > Annelida > Polychaeta > Eunicida > Amphinomidae > Hermodice > Hermodice carunculata. Next base: position 15,478 of record CAXHWN010002355.1, on the reverse strand, counting down.
AGCGCTCAACCCCAGGTGATTAGAGGAGAGTTGTTATCATTTATTTATTAAAGTATATTTATACTGGGTAGCCCAATCAGCCAAGGCTGTTCTTACTTGGGGCCCAGTTACACCACAAAAGATATACAATCAGCAATGATAAAAAGTTACAACGGTACTCACAACACACCATATACAATTCATGATAAAAATGATAAAACATTCCACAAGATCATGATTACAACTATTTGCACTTATTACATGGATTCGAAATAGACCCCTTGTATTAATTTTTAAAAACATGAACGGAGTTCGCAGATCGGAATTCTGTCAGTAACATATTCCAAGTCTTGGCACCAATAAAAGAAAGCGACTGTTTAAATATTTCGGTGTGAGTTCGAGGTACATACAAATTTTGGTTTTTAGGACTTCTAGTGTTTCGCTGGTGAATTTCATTGCAGAAAGTGAACTTGTTTGCCAAATATTGCCGGGCTGCTGAAATTCAGACATTTGTAGGCCAAGGTTGCCATATAAAAACGTCATCGCTCCTCTTATTGCCGCCAACCTAATTCCTCTATGATTAATTTAGGGCTCACGGTATACTCAAAATTACCAATAACAATCCTGTTCTCAACGTCAAATTACGCGTGGGCTACGAAAGATCCACTTTTATTTTATGTTTGAGCGGGAATTCCAGAATCCCAAAAGTGTTTTTACCCCCAAACCACGAGGTTGGTTCATTGTTAAACCAACCAATCAGACTGCGCGCTGTTAGTGTTACAAACTATTTTCAGGCTCTTCATTCAACCCGCGTGTCATGCCTCCGTGCGCAGAGTTGTTCCCATTATCGAGTGTGACACTGACAGTTCCCAGGATTATTATAAAAATGAAGTCTGTCTCTGTTGTTGTCATTGTCGCGATAGCGACGTCATGGGAAAAAATGCCTACCAACAACTGCGCTGTTACATGCCAATGACAACACCAGAGACAGACCTCATTTTTTATATTTATATTTATATTAACATTTATACTAGAATTAAATTTGTCATGAATATTTGTGCGTAAAAGTTTTGATGGCCATTGCAAAGGACTTTTTGTTTATCAGTGGGAGGAGCTATGGCCTAGTATGGGTGTGGCCAGCCGCTTGTTACGTAGCAAAGTAGGCACTGGCACGTGCCGTGCTGTACATGATGTTACCATCGACTGATGAAAACAAAATTTGTCCCTATTCTTTCAATCCTAACAAAAACTCCGAATGCAAATATTAAGTGTTGATAATGGCCAGTTTGCATCGTATTTTAACTTTTTATTTTAATGAATTTGTTGCGCGATTCGCAGGTCAATGTTTCTTGCGGATAAAAGTGTGTGCATCGGGTGACAACTTTGAACCATTTTCACCGTTACTATAAACAAACCCTAGAAGCATTTGCCAGCGGGCCGAGGGCGGTCCCCCTTTGGGAGGGGCGGCCCACTGGTAGACCACCGGTGGACCACTATAAAATGTTTGTAGGAAGTATAGGTTACCGTGTCACGGACCAGTGGTGCGATGATGCTTTAACAAATTTAGCAAAAAATACACGGAATATTCGGATTTTACATACACTGTCATTAATATGTCTCTCTATGATGAGACATTAATAATATTGTGCGATACCAATGTACCTGCCCTATGTTTGATGCATTAAATGTCTTGACTGAACAATATATTAATTTAATTTACCGGGAATAGCTTGGCCAATGAGAGGCCAGTAATCCTCGAAGTGCCGTTTGGGGTCGGTCAAAGGTCATTTCCGTACAATGAAGACTGACTTATTTGAAGAGTTGAGAATAAAGGTGAAAAATAACGGTACGTTGTTGCTAGTTGAGCGATTGTTGCGTTGCAATCGACGAAGTAGGTTCTTAGGAATAACTGGAGGTAAAGATTATATGTATGCAGTGGACAAAAGCGATTTAATCGGGAAAAGATGCGCGGAGACGGCATATCTCGTTTGTCCCCTTCTCGTCACTAAAGTGACTCGCGCCCTCAGTCCGGCGCCCTGGATCAGAGAGCAAGACAAACAACGATAATTTATATTGACACATTTTATTTTTCTGATGCAAATCCCTGTGGGATAACTGGCTCGCATGACAACTTTCTTGCTGACACGCTCATCTTGGTTTCTTTTTCAAGTCACTTGTGACGTCCAGGCTGACGTTAGAATATGAGGACTGTCACAGCTCGATCTTATTTTGACATGTGAGTTGAAGGTACACATGAAAACGGTGTCGTTCCACGTGCAGGATTTATGCTTCTCGGCGTTTGACACACTCGCATAAAACTTAAATTTCATGACACGTGGTGGTATAGCTCTTGGCTGAAGTTACAGATATTTTAGACAGTAGACTACTACATGTCAAAATGGCTCCTTTTAGCACGAAAGAAAGAAAATCCAGTGTCGGAAGTCAATAAGGGTCATGTGCAAGTTTCATGAAAATTCCACATAATTGTCATGAAAATTTCACAAGTACTGATCCCAATGCTATTCACCCAAAGACACCAGCACATAGTTTCTCTCATCCAAACGATGCCTGTGATTTAAATGTTAGCCTAAATGTAAACGTATTACCAGAGTTTATATGAAATTCCCGTAAAGTACAATCCACATTACCGGCCATAGTTTACCAGTGGTCTGGAGATTTCAGTTGTGTGTGGCCTTTTCTGCTCTGCATGCAAGTGCATACACCCTTCTTAAGATTCATTGGTGCTTTCACGGTAATTACGTAGGATGGAAGCATCAGATATAAATATCGCATTGAAATATTTACCCTACGTATTTTTCGATCTTCTAATGGTGAACTTTTTTTGAAAAAGTTACGCCACAATCGTGTTCGGTAATTTGCAACAGGACCGAACTATTTTGAATGTGTTCCGTTCGCCTGCAACAAACCACCACCAAAATTAACCGTCTGTGCTCGAATGCACCATATTGTGTGGATTATCAGTCTCGCTTACTGCATTGCTCAACACGATTATGACGCAATATCAAAGTGGCAGCTCAAAGAGCTCTAGATATTATTTAATAGTTTTCAGTTACGCAATGCGTTGAATTGTAATATTTGCACTTGGCAGTCATTCGTGTGTTTATCTTTGCAGCTCCCGAAAGCGCAAGTGCTTGTATATGTAATTAAATGCAAGTCATATGCAAGCGGAACCGTGCAGTACCAGGGACGTCGATAGCCCGTTATTGGCAATACATACTGTTGACAGCATAGCCTGTGACTCTATAAATGAAGCATAGATCGCTAATTGTACATTGATTGTTCGTAAGTGCAGAGTCATACCTCCCGGACGTTTTGGATTACAGCATTGATATTTGCACATCTGACTCTTATAGCTGAGAACTGATGAGGCGGTGAAGGGCCTTTGATGAGTTTACAGCCTTATGCTCAAATGACCTCTCAGCTGACGAATGGTCGCAGCAAGCATAATAGACCAGTTCATAGGACTCGGGTTTATTCGGTTCACTTCGGGAAGCGCACGTACCCTGCTTTGTTTACATTTTGTGCTCGGCCACGCTGGCCGGATTAAACGTGGAAGCATAAGAAAGTAAAACACAGGATGTGCTTGGATTTAACATGAAATCCAGCCGTCAGCAATCTATAAATGCGCGTTTCACCACTAATGTGACAGATTTGCACTGTTCAACACAATCCTTGCTGTAACCACTAGCGTTAGCTGTGTCATTCGTTGCAAACATATGAAGGCGTGGGCCCGACTCGGCTACTTGCTGATTGGACAATCAGGCCAACAATGCAATGCATAATTAATTACGCTCCGGAAAAGTTCGGTACAATATGAACAGGTCTGATGATGCCTCTGTACTCTCAGTTTATACATGCAATGGCGCTGTTAAAACACGACAGTTTTGTTCGTCGTGTTACTTTTTTTTCAAAAGGTTAAGAAAAACAGATTAATGTTAAACGTCAGCGCTTGATACAAAATTTATGCATCAGAGAAAATACATTTATTTTTATTGTTTTAACTTTGAGACATAAACTGCTGAAGATGTCTCTTCCGCTTCATGTTCCCTGAGAAGCAGACGGTTGATTCAACTAGTTTAAGGTGGCATGTTCTATGACAACGAGAGAGACAACCCCAAAGTCTCAGCTCAAAGAGTTCCCCAGTCTTCATTTGCAAACAAGTTTACCACGCGACCTTAAAAGTTATGTCAAAGTCAGTTATAAGTAATCCAAACTTGGTCCTTCTAGAAAAAGTTGCCAAGGACGACGACATTCAATGTTCACAAAACAGCTCCCAAATTGAGTCAAATCGCCTCTTGACCTTGAGAATAGGGTCCATGCCATTCGCCTGCAATTACAAGCTGGTTCTAACAATACCTTATCACTTACAATATCAAAGCGGCAGCTTAAAGAGGTGTAGTGTTATCACTTAGACATGCATTGCAGTTAGTAAGAAACTTTGGAATTTGGGTCAAAGGTCACCGGTTTGCAATCTCAACCTGGGTCCAGCTGTTGAATAGAAACGTTACATTGAGCCCATTTAAAATGTTGATGCACTCAAGGCGTTTTAAAGTTCATAAGGGATACCGACTTTGGAAGGATCGTGTAAACTTTATCAAACAAAACAAAAAATTAGTCACAAAATCTCAATCATCGTGAAACTACGATGTATATAGTCGACAGAGTCAAATTTGTATCCGCATCCCTGGTCTGGTGCCCGTTCCTGATTAGTACACGTGGAGTATTTTCTGACGAGACACAGAGAAAAGTTCTTTATGGTTATGTTTCATTGAACTTTCTACTGTTCATGGTGATTTTTACAATCATTTTGACATATTATATTTATGTATGTATATATATGTATATATATATATATATATATATATATATATATATATATATATATATATATATATATATATATATATATATATATATATATATATACATATATATATATCTACATATATATATATATAGGCTATTGCACTTGTAACTATTATAAAGCGTTCATGATTTGTTATTGCTTCAAATAAGGTAAACATAATGAAAGTGACTTCTGTTCACGGTCATTCCGGACGGCCATATATCTTTACGACACCATTGAAATGGACAGAATAAATTAATATATCTCCAGGATTCCAACCTTCTTGAAACTATCTTGATGCCCAAAATAGCCTTAATATACTATATTGTTGGATGCTGTGATAGCCTCACTAAGTGATTCTTCTAAAATTCATATGGTTGACTATTTTCAATTTTTTTCCTTGCCACAAAGGACCAAGCAGAGCTGTTGACCCAGTCAAATTCTGACCAGGACAGGTTTAAAGTTTATGACGTCAAAATGCGTTCTGTTTTTTTCATACAAATGATGCGAATTATTTACCTACGAACGGCGGTTTTCTCTTATACCATACGTCACATTCTATAAATAATGTATAGAATGTGACTTGATAGGTTTAGGCCTAAGTCTCGTTGATCGTTGTATTATTTTTAGGCATTTCAGCTGAGTCCGTGAAATGGAAGAAATACCGTATCCATTCGATTTCACTATTATGTTGTTTTTTTTAATGTGCAAATTTGGTGTACTTAAGTTTTAACTAAGTTCTGCCTTTTTACACAGGTTGCAATCTATTGGCCATTGACAGAACGTATACTGCACGGTTAACAGTTCGGAATTTTCAAGTGGACCAGCAAAATTCAGCTGTGAGAATGAGTCAGTGGAGCAGGACAAGGGAAAGAGAAAAGACCCTCAAAATGCAGTAATTCAAGTCCCCTTTTAACAAAATTTCCACGGATGCGCATGACTCCGGAATACCCTGCCAAGAGCTTTGCGTCTTCAACGCTCCGTACAATACATGACACCAAACAGTGACATGAAAAAATCTGCGTCCTCTATAAATTTTGTTTAAACCAGACTGGCTACGAATGGGGTGCCAAGTGTAACGTCATCGATTTCGTGCACGGAATCGTAATAGGCCTACATATCGTTTTCGTTAACGGATTCACAAGATTGTATTAAAGCAAATTACAAAATCGAAGTCCCACCGCGAACTTAAATTACCTTTACGTTTGTGTGGACGAAACTGGAAGAAAACATTATATAAAAGTGAAAGTATTTGACAAAATTCAACCAGCTTGTTGAATTCTGTGCACGGAATTGCAGTACTTTATCAATTTTGTGCACAAAATCGTACAATATTATCAATTTCATGAACGAAAGTGTGACTTTCTATCAATTTCGTCTACAAAATTGAAAATTGGGGTCTAGGCCTACAGAATTGTTAAGTAGCCTCTATCGATTCCGTCCACAATATCGGTAAGTTTATCCATTCTGTCCACAGAATTGGGTAAGGTTTTGAAATTTCTTCCGCAAAATCTTGAAAGTTTTCCGACTTTGTCCACAAAATCCATTTTGATAAAATGTTGGGCACAATTTAGTCGAAAGACATGTCACGTAATCCATATAGCTCTAGGCCTATTGTCCAGTTTTGTGCATGAAATTGGAAGAACATTTCACAAAATCCACAGCTTACTCGATTTCGTGCATACAATTGTAAAAGTCTTTATAACAGTTTTGTTCACGGAAATCTAAAGAAAATGCATTCTGTCAACAGAATAGTTAAGTTTCTCGATTTCGTACATGTAATCGCAAAGACTACCTCGGTTTTGTCCCCAAAATTCTAAAACATGCGGAAATGAAAAACTTCATCGATTTTGTCCACGAAATTGGTAAAATGTGACGTTTTGAACCCTAGGGTGCCAAGTCTAACAGCTTAGGATTTCGCACCATCAGACCCATGACGACGTTATCAGAAACAAACAAATCTCGCACATGCGTCTATATAGATATTTTAATTTTGAGCGTTTGTCAGGCTAAAAAAAATAAATAAAAAGGATAATTGGCCTAAAAGAAAAAAATTATAGACTAAAAATAAAAAAAATTGACGAAAGAGACAATAGTGTGGGGGCATATGGAGTCCCGTGGGCTTTTGATGAAGATTTTATAAAACCTACTCAGAAATGTTAAATACATCTGAAATAACAGAAAAAAACATGTTGGCACTTTGCCAACCTGTTAGATTTAAAATGGCCTCCATTTTTCAAAATGGCCGCCAAACTCCAATTTTTGTCCAATTACAGGTCCCTTAAAGGTCCTTGCAGTATAAAGCACCTTATTTGGGTATTTATTTTCATAACTCCAGGCTATGAAGTTGGATTTTTATCTTCAAATTGAGTCAATTTAGACTTATATTTGTCTTAAAAATATCAAATCATTGGATCAAAAGAATGTACACCGAACCAAGATAAATGACTTTATTTTGAAAATAAGATTATGACACCAGTGTATTACTACAATAAAGGGCATCATCACCTCCCTTACCAAGTTCATACCTGTGTGACTTGGGGACCTATTTTAAATTATTATCAATCTCACCTTCATCATTGTCGCTCTCATATTGTGAGTTTAGATTGGAACAGTATTATGAAACAAGTGTATATCTACAATAAATGGCATCATCACCTCCATTATATGGAGGGCAGGGCTGCATCCTTTCACCTCACCTCTTTAATATATTCATAAATGATATGCTTGAAGATGTGTCAACTCATGGTAATGGTGTCCGTGTAGGCGATGAGCAATACAATGTTTGCGCCTATGCAGATGACGTAACACTGTTAAGTTCCACAATTACTGGCCTCCAAAGAAATATTAATATTTGTGCTGATTATGCCAAGGCCTGGCGTTTTAATTTCAACTCAAAAAAATCTAAATGCCTAACGATGGGACCAAATCTATTCAGTGTAACTCCATGTTGGTACCTCGGCAACACTAAGTTGTTGGTATGTGATGAAACAGATATTCTTGGTGTTCAATTTGCAAACAGTAGCGCTGGTAGTTCACGCTTACACGTGGACAAAAGGCTACAACTATGTAGACAGAGCTATTGTGGGCTAGGAAATATTGGTCTATCATACCCGGGTCTTGGAACAGATGTAAAAACACATTTATGGAAAACTATATGTACTCCAGTACTTACCTATGGTCTGGAAACGATAAGTCTACCCAGAGATTGTATAAATAAGATTGAGTCTGCTCAAGGGACTCTGGTCAAGCGCTTCCTGGGCATTGGGAAGCGCTCCCATCATTCGTCTCTATTGAAGGCCTTGTATGTTCCACATGTAACTGAGACTGTAACTAGTAAAACTATCTCCTTATTCCGACGTTTCTTTAGGGTTGATTCGCCACTGTCAAAATTTTATTCATATATACTGGCCACTTTTATTTTGTACGGATCAGTGACAAAGGGTTCCATACTTGACAGTATTATTCGCCTTGGTCTCTCCCCTATGCAGCTTGTCTCCGATATTTCTCCGAGTGTCTTAGAGAGTCGACCACAAGAGGATGGCGTGGTCGACTATTTGAGATACTTGACGGCGCACGAGAATTTTATAAAGCCGTGATCTGAGGAGCATGTGCTCTCTGTACTATTAACCAGGTGTTTTTAGTTTCATGTTAGCTTTTATCTAAGCATATATATAGCGACTTCAAAACTTGTTTTTAACTTAACTGTCGCTGATATATTTTTGTACTTTGTCTTTTGTATATGACTGTGAATATCTAGATGTAAATGTGTTTTATTTTCTCCAACTTGGGAGGTTTCAATAAACTATTATTATTATTATTATTATTATTATTATTATTATTATTATTATTATTATTATTACTATTATTATTACTATTATTATTATTATTATTATTATTATTATTATTATTATTATTATTATTATTATTATTATTATTATTATATAGTTCAAATTTGTATCATTAGGACAATTATTTTAACTATCATCATTCTCATCTTCATCATTGTCACTCTCATATTGTGAGTTAACATTGAAACGATATTATGTATGACACATTAAAGTGTATTGCGACAATAAATGAGATCATCACCTCTATTACCCAGTTCATATTTGTATGATTAGGATAACTATTATAACTATCATCGTTCTCATCTATATCATTGTCACACTCTCGTATTGTGAGCAAACATTAAAACAACATTATGACACATTAAAATGTATTGCTACATTAAATGACATCGTTATCTCCATTACCAAGTTCATACTTGTGTGATTAAGATAGCTATCTTAACTATCATCGTTCTCATCTTCATCATTGTCACTCTCATATTGTGAGTTGTAGTGTCCAGCTGGTCACTGTCCTACACAGAGGAAGCTGGCCGTTTCTGGTGATTGCCATATACAGTGGCAGTCTGCCATAGCAGTTGGCTTGTTCAGTTGAACGATGAAGATGAAAGCAGTCCATCATGATTCCAGAGTCATCAATATGTTGGATCTACTTTTGGTACTTCATCCAAAATCTATCATTTATGCTAGTTGAGCCACAGGCAAGAAGTTCACCAAGATCAAACTGTAGTACACAAGTGATATGTGAACTGTTCTACGTGTGCTGTACATGGCAATGACCAGCTAGTAGGATAAGCTGAGATGCACCTTGCATTATTATTAGGTGGGATGAGTGAATTGGGTTGAGGGTGGGGGGAAACCTTATGACTAAATTTAGTAAATTTCATCTTCTAAACACATAAATTCTGACTACAAAAGTTTCCATTCTGTTAGATACTGACCAGATTTGATATTTTTCTAGTGGTTACCTGGGTGTTTAATCCACTCTGGCTGAGAATAGGCTAATAGAGTTGGTATGTTTTTACATTCGGCATATAAAGTGCTGGAGGGTATTGTCTTCCCCTACATCGTCAGTCCATCTGTTCATCCGTCTTGTCAATGTTTCCTTGATATTTCAAAAAATATTCACCATAGTTGCACCAATTTTTTATCGGAGATGCAACTTGTAATGGACCAGTTTGCTATTGAAAACTAGTATCCTCTAATAATTTTTAAACTTTCAATCAAACTTTTTAAGAATTTATTTCAAGGCCGTCTGAGTGGCGCACAAGGGGACGATGTTACCATATTATCTCCAAAAATAGTTACCATAGCTTTACTAAACATTTGTCACAGAAGGACCTTATGATGGACCAGGTTACTATCGAAATCAGGCTTCCTCTGATTATTTCTTAACTTTTTATGAAACTTTTAAAGTATTTATTTGAAGGCCGTCTGAGTGGCGTCAACCCTGACGATGCTACCGCGATATCTCAAAGAATTCTGATAGCACCTTTACCAAATTTTTGTGAGAGATGCAGGACCAGGTTCCTTTAAAAAAGTAGCATCCTCTTGGTATTTATAAACTTTGTATGAAACTTTAAAGTATTTATTTCAAGGCCGTCTGAGTGGCGCACAAGGATACAATGTTACCATAATATCTCAACAAGGATCTATCGCAGCTTCATCAAATTTTCATCAGAGATTGCTAAAAATAATGATGAATTGAATATTCACAGAAAAAATTGATGGTGATAGGTTTGGGGAGAGAAGAATGGTGATAGGTTTGGGGAGAGAAGAAAATCAATGTATGTTTAGTTCTATGGTTGAAATTCTAATCATTGAGCAAGAGCATGAAATAAATCAAGGCAGATTCAGATAATGTACAAAACCAGTGTATTTATGAACATTACAATTTTCTGTTGTCAATATAAAAAAAAAAATAAAGAAAAGAAGCAAATTTCATTAGAGATGCACATTATAAAGGACTATGTTCCTATAGAAAACCAGCTTCCTCTCATTCTTTTGAAACTTGTTATAAAACTTTTGAAGTATTTATTTGACGCTCTCTGATCACGATTCAGATTCAGATTCAGATTCTTTTATTCGATGATAAATTCGATACATTTCAATTGTTAGGTAATAATGACAGAAATATATATAAACAAATGCCAAACAAAAAATAGGAGAAATAGTACATTATTACCACAGAGTACAGATAGTCAGGATGACCCAGCTAAGGATCAAAACATCCGCTCTCGCATGGGCCACCTAAATAAATTTACTTGGTAAGGTAACACCTTGCTTCAGAGCAAAGCACCACATGTGTGTTAGGACAGTTGGACTGACTAAGACAAAGATAACATAATTACATACAAATATACTTCATGAATCCTCTTTACAAACAAAGTAATTTGGAATAGTACAGGTTTCAGAGTATTGGTCTATGTAGAGTCTTAACATATTTTGAGAGAGAGAGAGAGAGAGAGAGAGAGAGAGAGAGAGAGAGAGAGAGAGGTTACGATAATATCTCAAGAAGGATTCACCACAGTTTCATCAAATTTTTGGAGCAGTTACACCGTATTATGACACCTGCAAAGTCTCAAAAAATGCAGAATTGGGGAAAAAAATGTTGTGGGCGGCGAGGGTAATTCTTATCTGAACGCTATTTTCTTATTATGAGGTGGGCACTAAACACCTATTCCATGCTTTGAAAAGCTGTAAATCCATGGGGCATGTAATCTCTGTTAAGCTCTCATCTATAATTGTTGTTCACAATGTTTTCTGTGGACAAAAGTTAATTTGAGACATGAAAGGAGATGACTTTCTATATAGTTGGCCACTTTTAGGGCAATTGGAGGACTAAACCCCAGAATTAATGGGGTTAATCAAGAATATCTAGAGGCCTTGCTACAGTCATTGTGCAAAAAAGTCTTTGCAAATAAATGTGTTTGGATTATGGCAAGAATGTGTTCAGTCTTTCAATATAAATGAAGACTCAGCAAGGAATCTAAAAGCACGTGGGACACTATTTTTCCAAGTAGTAAGCTAATGCAGATCCACGCATCAGCGTGCCAGCACCATGCATTAGTCCAACACTTTAGTTACTATACAGGGAATCATTCTGTCAACACACCAATACTACCATACAGACCTGCAAAATACATTCAAGCAACGGGTAAGTTATAATAGGGAACAATGATTTGAACTGATGATCTTGGATCTGATGAGGAAGAAGCATTCATCTAGACTAAAAGGGTAATGAGAGATATAGTTTAATATCAACAAGTTTTGATGCATAGATTATATGCATGCATTTTTTTTAGCATATCAGCCATCTTGAAATTTGGTTGGTAACAACTGGTGTTAAGTTTCAAGATTGAAAATCATGACACAGTGTTGTTACATGGTTGGAGTATGACATGTAACTCGTAGCTAATGTTAGTTGGAGAATATATTGGCTCTTTATGTAAAATGACATAGCAGCTTGGGGGGGGGGTGGCGGTGGTGCAGCCATTTTGAGGAAATTGTGGCTATTTTGAATTGTGATAACTACAGTGCTATACATGCCCTCATTGATGCCAGTAACAACCAAAATAAAAGCCAAATTTAAATCAACTGTTTTAACACTAAACATTTATAAGAAACACGGAAAATATAGATAAATTTTTTTAGAAATTTTAAATTTTGGTGTCTAATAATATTCAGGTTTAAGGTAGCGGCCACATTTCGACTACAGCGGCAATATGGTGACTCATCATAAAATGACTTTTTTCCATTTTCATGAAGCCCATTATCTAAACTTTGTGCTCACCAAAATTGACTTTAAAAAAATAAATATTTATAGGAGAAAAATGAAGAAAAACATCACTAAGTTTGGGCTGTCAATTACACGTGCTTGGTCTGTTTGTTGAATTATGTTAATTAATCGCCAAGTTTAGATAGCACTCGGCCGCCGCCTCTGGCCCTGACAACGCGGAAATGCGGTGGACTATGACTAATGAGACAATGGGGCATCGGTTGAGTGAATTGACACTGCCACATGATATGATGACGAAAAGATGTTACTTCAACCTTTCCTGTATCGACCGAGAAATTCTCTGTTCTTTTTGTTTATCTTATGGTCTATGATTGAAATAAAATAACTCTTGATGACCCGTTTTGACGATCGCCCTTTGTCAAAATGGCCGCTCGATCGACGGGCACGGAAGATTACAGCAAAGGCGGCCGAACGGAGGATTGCCCGAAAATCAGCATTCATCATGCAATAATAATACTATGAGCATTAAAATAATAAAAGTTTGCTGGTGTTCTGATCAGTTTGTTACGTGATGAGTAAACACAATTGGTGATCGGTGAATTTCAGTAAATGCAATGCTGCACGCAAGTTCCTGTAATGATATATCCTTTGATCTCAGGCGGCACTTCGTTGTCTGCGTGGTTCGTGTGTTGACATTCCAGGAAAACATTGCAGTGGTGGTCAAAACCTTACAATGGACACTTGTCGCAAATTATGTTGAAACTAATGGGTTCCCGGCATTTGTAAGACATTTCTTTGAAACTTTTGACTGGGGTGGAGTCTGTGTGTTCAGCAATAATACGACTCTACCCTCAGAAAGCAACCTCATAGGTGGATTACCGGCCCCTGATACTTTCATCAATCAGTGTAATAAAACAGTGCGGGCATTGACCTTACTTTCTTAGTCGTCTCATATACTGTACACAGAAACCGTATAGTCCCTAGTCACTGCTTTCAGACTTAGAGAGTCAAGTAGGAAAGAATTATGTCAAAAACAAAGAGAGAATCAAACGCAGGACGACGCCAGCGTCAGATTGCCAAGAGTGTAACAGTAACGGACAGAGAGAGCTTGCGAACCAGATAACACAACTCGGGCAAGCTTTATTCTTTGTTTCCTTTTCAAGTATATAAATAACTGAATATTATCATCATGCTTTAAGCCTATAGAATGCCAATCATATAAATTATTTATTGCTTGGACATTTTCATTAACCCAAATAAAACGTAGGTTTCGGGGGTATTGAGTGAGCAATAAGAACGTATAATTAACCAAAATCAGAACATGCCAGCTGAGTGAACTTCTCCGTAAAACAAACATTTGAAATACACGAGGTCTTCACTTACAGCCGCCATATTTAAACACTGGTTGTTAGGGTCAAGGTTATCACACGTCAGGTCACGTGATTAATCCACTTACAATTCCCGTTTGAAGTCAGGCAGCCGCATGGGAAACCAGCCAGGTAAAACCAACAGCGTGGCTGCCTTTGTAGTCTTTGAGTTTTAAAACATGCTTTTTAACACAGAAAACATCAATACGTTTTACGAGCAATACATCAAATGTGAGGTTTGCATGTGTACCATGTGTACTACAAAGTTGAGCCGGAGAAAACAAACCGTATTCCCGCTACAGACAATCATGTACGAAAACGGGCCATTCTACCTTTCATTGCGATTTACTCAGAAAACAATTTTCGCAACATCAATCAATTTTGTAAACAACATTTAAAAAAACCCAGTAGGTTTATCCTATCGAAATGAACAGATTTTGGAAGGTAAATACCTAAGCTAGGAACCGTATCTGGGATTTTCCGTTCTAACTATTCCTTCCGTGACTTTTGAAGCGCTAAAAGTGACAGAATTGTAAGACTTTATGATGGCGAGGAAAGAATTCAACAACATTTTCAATATTCATTCATTTCATGAACGGTAAGAACGGTTCCTGTGTATTGGTCAGTACTTAAATCCTGCATAGTTTTTAGACTTAATTGTCGAATATTTTTCCAGTAGGCGCTGCAAAAAGTGCTATCTGATACCCCCTAGGAAAATTACTCAGGACACCATCAAAACTCGTCACATTTATACAAAACATGGTTCTTTCAAATCTAGACATCTGTACCATTAAAATAAGGTATAGTTTTCCGGGTGAAATGGCAAAAACGAATAAGTTATAAGGGGTTAAAGTCGCTAGTTCAATACGCGCGGTCGAAATATGGCCGCTACCTTAAGGTAAAAGACATGAATAATGTTCCTGGATGACAAAAGGTTAAAACTTGATTCTTAGATCTATTAAATTGAACATTTCGGACACATTATGTAACATAAAATATCATTATGTTTGGAGTTTGGCGGCCATTTTGGAAAATGGCGGCCATCTTGAATCTAACAGGTTGGCAAAGTGCCAACATGCTTTTTTTATGTTCCTTAGGGTATAAATAACATTTCTGAATAGGTGGCATAAAATCTTCATCAAAATCCCACGGGACTTAAAAACATGATATATGCTCCCACACTACAACCAACACTTACAATTTCATTCAATATTGGCCAGCTTTGAATGTAACGCTGATAGTTTACTAGCTGTCGCACGGTCAATCCACAGCTTGCTGAATTGTAACGACGGTAGACGTAGGCCTACATGGTAAAATGTAGACGCGTATGCGGATGCGGACCGTGGAGCCTATGCTAAAACGCAGACCACAACTGCGGACCCTCGGTATCCCATACCATCCCGAACTGTCTAGTTTACAAATGGCACTTCTATATTCCTTGTTGTACAATTTATAAACCACCAAAATTTCAGGCCTTAAATATGCCTATTTATCGATATAGTTAAAGTTCAGCGAATTCTAGCTTGTGTCTGTGGGCTATGTGGGGTCCGTAGCCTACACGTGCGCTTACCATTGCATTCACATTCATTTATCACTGCAGTGCGCGGGCAGCGGCCCGCTTTCCATCGTAGAAAAGCTTCAGTCGATCAACATGAGTTTTCTTGACTCTCAAACCAGT
>CAXHWN010002354.1:0-65000 GCA_964020975.1 Hermodice carunculata | reverse complement strand
TGCCATGTTCCTCCTATGTTACGACACATGAGTTCTTTGACCTTGAAACTTTACCTACTGACATTTCTGAAGATTTTCTACAAAAATGAAAAAATATTCCTTAATTAAAAATATGTAGAGCTACCGACATGTATTAAACAAACTTGGTAAAGATCCATCTAAGGTACATCCCCACCAACTTTTCACGAGGATTCAGCCTTTTTTTGGGGGGGGGGGGAGGGGTCAAAAGCATGAATTGTAAATCAGCAAACAACAGATGAAGAGCGACTGCCAAAGCCCAGGTGACTTACAAGTCAGCTGAGCTGACACTGTTGATGGTAATTTTCCACAATCAACAGTTTTATCACAAAGTAAAGGAGAAATTTCCAGCAACTGTTTACAGACCTAATAAACCTTTTATCTGAACATAATCCTCAAATGCAAATCAGCATAGACGAATCACACTTTACGTAAATTATAGTTATAAATGTTTTGAAGATGGCTCCTGCAACGGCCATACTTGTCTTGTCCTGGAGGTCATTTCTTATTCCCACTCTGTCGTGCCAGGTGGTTTGGACGTGAGGTCATACAGAACTCTTGAGATTCCAGGTACGGTCAAAATAGCTTGTACCATTCTCCTAACGACCTGCAACAAACCACATAAATTGTTACGACATCCTGTACATTCATATTGATATTAGGAACCACTCATCGCTGTTGTCACATCCCATGCATATATGTTACTGAAGGTGCATGGCTATGGCTGGTTAAACCGTCAATGTTTGCACTGGAAATCTATAGTTTCAAAATTTATCTTGCCCCACCCTTTTTATCTCATGAGAAACAGATCTAGACTTAAGACATTTGTAGCCAAAACTTTACACATACATGATCAACAAAAGTTCAGTTGTTTCTCTTTAATAAGTCATTTTACAATATTTTAGCCATCTGCACATTTCTTTGTCCAAATTCAAGAAGCATTAGCATTTTGCCAGATGGTCAGAGTAGTCCATGTGTCCCCCTTTCCATGTTACTTCTTACATATTTCCATAAATGACCCTCAGAATAGCTAACATGTATCAAATTGCCACCTACTTACCCTGCGAATTTTAAATTTGTTTATTGAAAACATGGAAATGATTTAGTTGGCCTTAACTTGAAAACACAAGCTATTATGTGTCTGTTTCCAAAGGGGATACTAAGTAACCAAACCCGTCTGATACTGTATTACTTTTTCATGTAGCCTGTTTTTTTTTGTTTTGTTTTTGTTTTTCTTTGTTTTGTTTGTTTTTCTTGAACTGTTTTCCATTTTAAGTGTATTAACAATGCCAATATTCCCATTTCAAAAATCATGGGGTACAGGCTTTGTTTACGTTGATATGACGAGCAGAAAAAGTGAACCAGTTCATAAGGAAGATCTGGACACAGAGTGAAAAACTTGCATTTTACCACATATCCCCTCAAAACTGGCTGAACATCCAAAGTTGCCTGCTTTAAATTGAGCACATTACAGAAAACACCTGAAGCAAAGACTGATTCATCAATGCCCCACCAGCATCAGATTTTATAACTCTGTGACCTTGACCATGAGGTCAAGGACTGGGTTGCAATCTGAAGCCCTCTCCCCTGCATATCTGGAGAAAGTTTGAACTTTCTTCAAATGCTGAGGTTTCACACAAAAAACTAATTACGTTCACATCAAAATGGGACTTTGGCCTTGAAGTCAAGGTAAGCCATAATCAGTCCCAGGCAAAGTACAATCCACATACACATTAAGACAAAATTTGGAAGTAATTGCAGAAACAAAAAGTAATTGTAAATTCAGCCACGAATTATCATGGCAGAAAAGCCCAAGTCAACAACTTTCCTTGGGTGCTACAAGTAAGTGTTTGTCAAGGAAAGCTGTCCACAAACTCTTACATGTACGGGACGTGATCAATTCATGTGTCAAGTCTGAGATACTTTGTTCAATGTTCTGGCTTTTCTATGAAATTCATCACTGATCAAACAATAAATTATATATCTATTTGACCTGGTCTCATGAGAAGACATGGAAATAAACAGTAACATACCTCTTCGGGTATATGTTTACCAGGCTGCCCCTCAATGCCCGTCATGAAGCCAGCAGTAATAAAGGTGTGTATTACTATGGAATGCTGGCAGGAAGGCAGGTGTAGCAGTGGATCACGATCGAAGTGAAGTGGGATTGAAATCACTGGCATCTGACTGATCTTGGGCGTGTAACCTGCATAAAGAAAATAAAAGACACAAATGAAATTTGCTCTGCAGATTTGTTGTTAGGGTGCAGAAAATATTCTTGTTTTCTTGCCAGTTGACAGAGTCAATAAGTATGATTGCTCATTTACGTAAAATAAGACGGTACATTGTCCTCATTTGGTCAGTTGCTCACAACTTAATCCAAGATTAAACAGTTTTCCCTTGAAATGTGACAAATTTACCCCCAAATGTCGTCATGGGTAAATTTGTATTTCAATTTTGAGAACTATTCCCACAAATTTTGCTACAGTAAAACAAGATTTTCTTTCTTTTTTTAAAATAGCACAGGGAGTGTGTTCCTTTTACAGACTGTATTCCTTGTGGAAAATGTCATATGCCTTGATCCAATACAAATGGTGACCAGGCCTCCACTAGGCAGCACCAGCCCATGGCAGTCTGAGCCAGGTGGAAAATACCATGTGCACACAACCTTGCTGTAGAGAGCTGTAGTCATGTGGCAAGTACTGACTGACTGCGGCCATATACAGAAACAGATGCAGCCAGATCTTGCGCTGACCAGATGCTTCACTCTGTGTCTGGCAACTCAGCCTGGGATAAATGCTACAAGTTAGACAATGTGAGCCAGACACAGCATATATATAATGAGGAGAAGCCAAGACTGGTCACACTAAGAGGACAAAAAAGTACTGAATTTTATCTTTCTGTACTGACTTGGCTGATTTTCCTCTTAACTGTACTGACTTGTACTGAACCAACAATGGTACTTAGAAGCAAGTACTTTCACTTGTACTGAAATGTACTGGAATGTACTGAGTCAGTACAAGTAAGAACTTTTCAGACATAATGAGTGCTTGCCTGGGCCCATTGTTTCTGTCAGTCCAAATCTAGAACAAGTAAGAACTAGAAAAGATTTGTTTCGCAGGAAATCTGTCTGGGTGCCTTCAAAATGAGAACAGTTTGAAATGATACACTTTTCTATTGTTCAACATAATCTAAATTTTGTGTATTAAGCTAATGTTTATATATTAAAATGCTCAGCTTTGGTTCTTGGTTCAAGGGATGTTTCCATATCCCAAACTTATAAAGTGATGTGTGAATGAAACTACTCTCTATAATAGTTCTGAAGCTATTCAACATTTTAATTTTGTGTATTTGCCTAATATGCATGAATTATAAGTCTTGAACTTTGGTTTATTGTTCATTGGATGGGGCTATGCCACAAACCCATTAATTGAAGTAGGAATGGCACCTCTATAATAGTTTTAAAGCTATTAAAGATTTACATTTTGCATATTCACCTAATTTGAATAATTATAAATCCTTCAACTTTGGTTCATAATTCATTGGATGCGGCTTTACCACAAACCTAAAAATTGAAGTTGGAATGGCATCTCTATGTACAATAGTTTTGGAGATATTAAACTTTTAGATTTTTCAATGCCCCTTATTAGCATAATTTGGAATTCTACAACTTTACTGTCCATTATAGTGGCAAGTGTCACAAAGGTATATATGCACATTGAAATTTTGAGACCATCTGCAATAGCTTGGAAGATATGGCGCTTTTAAAATTTTTGTTGCCTCTAAAAAGTTGCATAATTTTAAACATCATGACTGTTCCAAATGAGATGCACAATTTCACTGTTTATGTCAGTCACCATGGCAAGTTTGGTGGTTTTTGGAAAAATAGTCTCTGAAAAAAAACTGTGGACCAATAAAGAAAGAAAGAAAGAAAGAGAGAAAGAAATTTCCTTTTATTTCTTTGTTAATTTATCTGAGATGAAAGACCACCTGTCCTATGTGACCACTTTTGTCTGGTATTCATTGATTAGGGGGGTCTTAAATTTCTGGTACCACTGTACAGTGAAACTTCTCTACAGTGAGCACTCTCGTGATCAGAGAAAGGTGCCCACTCCTGCGAGGGTCAGCCCTTCTGGGCAGTATTGATGAGTATATGTGCGTGTACAGTGTACACATATTATAATTTAGAGGGATGTGTATACATGCAATACAAAACTGTCTTTTTTCCTTTATTACATAAACAAATTTTAACAGAAGCTGTCAAAAACTATATAAACATGTACCTGTGAACCAAGACAAAACTATACTGTCTCAGTATTGGCTATGAAAAAACAGGGTTCATCTCACTAGAGACAAGAATATAAAGTGTCTACAAAACCAAGTTCAGTTGCGGATAATTTTCCAGCTTCAGAACCGGGAGGCCTATGATTGGCTAACATGGTGACATCATTATTTTTACAACTCCTTCCATCTGCAGCTTAAGAATTTTTTGCCGCACACAGGTTCGGGTGGGGATGGTGTAGAATTCAAGCCTGCGATGGGATGGAATAAACCTTACAAGTTATAGTTATGCTTTGTTCCATATGCACAAGTGACTTTGGGCTAGAATCCAGCACTCCAGCTCCTTCCTACAAAATGTGGGAAATAGGGAAGGAAAAAGGATACAGTCACAGTGTTGTGATTTTGTGTCCTTAAAATTTGAGCTAAATGGAAACAGTTCATGATTTGGCTGAAAAAATCCAAGTATTAGTAAGGACAACTATCTGAAACGGTTCAGTAGCCACATCCTTGATAATATAATTGTCATTATTATTGTGACACATTCAAACACGAGCCGCATTGTTAATGTATGGAACAGGCTTCCAAATGACATCATGACAGTTCACACTCTGACTGTATTTAAGAGGAAAGTCAGACAGATGAGATCCCTACCAACGAAGGTTAGAGGGATAAACCAATCAGGAGTGAGCGTGGTGAAAACAATCCTTGCTTCCCATCCATTCATAATTATTCATGTACATGTTATGTTGTCAAATCACAGATTTACACAACACTCTTGACAAATTTAAAACTGGGAATATAAAGGAGGGAAGATCTTCGGTACTATGCTGTCCAGGTTTGGATAAATTATGTTTGTTAAAAGGGACCTCCAGCTTTGATATCGTACTATGATCACATACCTTACCTCAGTGTATGGGTGTTCTCCCATGAAAATACCTACTTTAGATCTACAATCAGTTAGTCATATAAACTTATTTCAATTGGAGCAAAATTAAATTTGGTATAAAAAATTTGATGTATCAACCCATGGCCCATGGCTAAAGACTGTTTGATAAGCTGTTGAGCTAATACATGTTGTTTTTATGGGTGTCAGATCTACATTTCACACATCTGGGAATGGTTGAATGTGTGGCACATGTAAGAGAGCCCTGGCCAGTCAAGAATGCTGGGCTGTATGTTAAGCCTAGACCAGCTTAAGTACCAGGTTTGTACCTTGTAATAAGGTGTCTCTCATAGTTAGCGTCCTACTGGTTTTGGCTGGGACATGGTTTAAGTGACATGTTGCAATTAAAGTAGCAAATCCCCTTCTCTAGTCCTGCATAAAGTAGCATTTGAAACAGAGGGGGAAGCTGTGCTTGGTCAGTTGCCTGACCTTTGGTTACCAATCATTTGTTGTGATTGTAACCACTCTGTAGTGCTATTGACTTGATAGGTTTCGAATTGATGTTCGTCGCTGTCAAAAATTGTGAAGCAAATTTTGACTTGAGATTTGTGATCATTAGATTTTATTTTTTTGTAAATGATTTGTGGTTCCTCAAGCGGGCATTTTATTAAAATGTTACAATTTTTCTCAGTTATTAATAGTACCAGGATTTATTTTCAGGTTGTCTGACGGTGTGACCAATTTTGGACGACACACAAAGAGTGACAACTACTTGAATTCTGCTGTTCTTCTGCACTTCATCTCACGCCGACATGCTGAAATTGAGTGTGAACATACCAATGGCAGCAATTTAAACAGTTTGTGCTGGTGGACCACAGTGTGAATGGGACTTACATTAAATGGATACAGCAAACGACCTATGCATATCCATAGGCTTAATTATTATTTATTGATATATGCATTAGGCCTACGAACTGCAACTGATATGACTTTCAACGGACTATTTATTTAAGATGCGTTGCTTACTATTTACAAATAGTTTAGTAATTTTGATACCTTAATTGCATGGACCAGAGCTTGGCTGTACATTCCTATAGCTGCACGGCAGTTTTGGCCCCGGCAGTCTTGGCCTGGGCTCCATTGTACCAACACCTGCACAACTTGGATGGAATAAAATCGTGAAAGGCCAAGGCTCCTTTTATTTTTTTTAACTATAACAAGATGACAAAAGTCAGAGTACAAAATTGTCTGACAAATTTTGAAAAACGCACACACAAATATGCTATACTAATAAATTTACTTCCTGTGAGCCGGCACTTTGGTGCTTTATCTGAGCATATTATCCAAAGCAGAAATCAAGTTAGACTGTGCAGATTGAAAGGGGGAAATGGGTCATTCAGGATACGTAGCCATTAAAGCCACGAATAATAGCATGCATGCAAATATTTCTAGCTATAATTTCTATTCGGTTTGGTGCCACAATAAGATATGACAAAGTTCATAATACCAGATATCTATTTCTTGGGATATAGCACCCAAAACATCACACAGAATGACCTTGAAATTGGGTCAATGTTATTATTCTTCAATCTGGCTACATTCTCATAAAAGGGTGATAATGTGTCAACTTTCGTGATTCTGCCTCATCTGATTTTTGAGTCAAGATCATTACCCTTGAAAATCGACAGACTCCTAAAATGGTGATCAACTGTTAAATTTTGTGACCCTATAGCTTATCCATGTTCTTGAGATATTTCGCGCATAACATTTGGACAAAGTTGATTTTGAATGGCGACCTTGAATTGGATTAAGTCCATTGTCCTTTGAACTTGAGGTAGACCTTAACCAGGGTGATCCACTGTAAAAGTTCGTCAGCTTAACTTATCTGCTTCATCAAATATTGCATACAAGAAATAATAATACTAAAAAAAGTAAGAATTTGCCCTGCTGGCCTTGACATTGGGCCAAGTCACTTTTGCTTGAGCTCAACATAAAACGTTTGCAAAGGTAATCAACTGTAAAAGCGTAGTGACATTACTTAATGTGGGTTGTCGAAATATCGCGCAAGAAATTCAGAGATGATTGATCCTAGTGACTTTGAAATTCGGTCAAGGTCATTGTCCTTCAAAATTGTCATAGATTCTTAGAAGGATGATCATCTATAAAAATTATGTGATCCTAGCCCACCCAGTTTTTCAGATATCACGTAAAAGAAAATTGCAAAGACGGATGGACACACGGAGGACGGACCCACACACGCAGGCTATCGCAATACCCATAGCCATTGAGAGCTGAAGGGTAAAATTAACCCATATACGATTACAAAGACCTCGGCCGACTATTCCGTACCAATACGACCAGAGACGTGCATATCTGTATGCACGTCTCTGATACGACTGACGAATTTTGATGCACAGTAAGAAAAACCCTTTCGCACAATCCTGCAAAACTCAGAAATAACCAAATTCAACATAAAATTCGCATTGGTGACCATCTTAGAAGAGATAGGAAAATCGACACTAAACTAGGCACGGGTCATGGCCATTTTTGGCATGCTAACTGAGGCACACATTCACAAACAAAATATGCCCACATGTTACAAAGACCAAATAATACGCATTACGACGGACTTTGTCGACACATGAGATACATTACCAAGAATTAATCGTATTTTATGGGCCTGTACCGAGACCATTAATCAGTAAAATATCTATGTGAAATTCTCGGTAGGAGATAGAGCTAGAATAAGAAAAAAAACTGGACAGAAGAAAATTATTTTTTGTAAGTGTAGTCCATAACATGACACCCCGACTTAAAAACTCGGTGGAACGAGCGGGGAAGTGATACAAGGTTCTGTTTACGAGGTCGAGTTAAAGAAAACTAGCCAACAAATATTCAGAATCGAATATTATTCGTAAACGTTGCAATAAATCACCAGTAAAATGGTTAGGGCTCCCTCACTCGTTCAATTCTTGGGTCCAAAACAAAGACCATCTAAGCTCTCTGGCACGCTGCGCAGAATCGGTTGTCCCGTTTCACACATTTCAAACCGAAAATGCATCGACTGCAATGTCTCTGACAAGCCCCGCCGCTAGTGGTATTAAACGGCTTATTCTGGCAGGTGGCCATTTTTATGCTTCCCATGTATAAAGTTAAGCACCGTTTGGTTCCAAATGTGAGAAGAACTATTTTTTACTGATACAGTTAATGCTCATAACCATAATACCAGACAATATAACCGATTTCTATAGCCACAAGTTTCGCATCAATATGGGTAAATTACCGACAACCTATCACGGACGTTTGATTTGGAATAGTATACCAATGGGTCAACAGCTTTCCTTGGCTTGGGTTAGGCGCCCAACCCACCCTGAGGCAAGCTGTTGCCCAGGAGCACGCTATCTTGATGGGTCCATAACAACTAGCATTCTCACAAAATTAGTCTTTCGTTACTATGGAAATTAGTCAAAATATTGCAGCAGACGACATTTGACCAGCCGTTGGTTTTGGTCGGTTGAGGGGAAAGAGTTACCATCAAGGGTTCAGTTTCACCAAGGTACAAGTAAAGCTATCCATATGTACCGAGAATAACTTCATAGTCATGTATGATGCCTTACAGAGACACAGTAACGAAAATAATGTTTTGCCAAACAAATATTGCTTTTGAATGTTTTTAAAATACAATATTTTAATATTACCTTCAGAAACAAATCAAAGTTACAAAAAAGACCACCTACAATTTCTTTGTGATCAGTATCTCGGCTACTGATTGAACCTTGACGCACTTCGCCTGTTAATTTTTGACGCATACACCATGTACACACAACCTGAATATAACACCAACTTTAAAATTTACAATAAGTTAAGGAAGCAGTCTCCATCAAAGATATATAAAGTAACATAATATCCAATGCATAGATTTTGCTTGAAGCATCTCCACAAAAAAGTGGTATATAATATGGCAAGAAATCAGCTGCAAAAATACTATCAGAATATTCCATAATACGGGCACAGCTGAATGTGGTTCCAGTCATGTATAAATATAACTTCACGTTATTCTTATATCCTAATAAAACGGGCCTATGAGGAATGTAGCCCCAAAATAATCAGCAGGGCCACATCCCAAAGCATCGATGCGATAAAATTTGCCTTCAGCCCGCCCCCTACACTCCTATATTTTCCCCCTTTCTGTTTTGCACGCATCAAAAGCTCAGACTATTATTTGAAAAAAACAAACAAACAAACAAACAAACTGGAAGCTATATTAGGGCTTTTTTAGCTTATGTTTGTTTTGTTTGTTTGTTTTTAATGAAAAATAAAACATCCTTTCATGAGTGTGCACTTCCTCCGTCAAGTTAAAGAGAGTTTTTAACATTCCCAGTTGCTTGAAATTATGCTTTGTTCCGGCAAAACAGATTTGAACTATATATGTACATGTTGAGAAGCAACTGAACAGGTACCAAGCAGCATTCTTATTATATGCATGCGCTCACCCTGGGTAAAAAGACAAAAAAAAACTTAGTCTTGTAGATCAGTCTTGCTTGTGCGACTCGGCATTTCAAACGGGGAAACAACATTTTTAAAAAAATCATGAGAGGAATAGAGGGTAAATATTGCAGCAAATTGAGCATGCATCAGTTATACGTATGATCTTTGACCGAATGAACAAATTTATTTCTTCATGTACCCAACTGATTTCTATGTGGGACTGTAAAATATACCCAACGTTTTTCTCCTTGACTGAGTGTCAGGCTCCGGCAACAGCTTGTCTTGGCACGGGTTGGGTGCTGAACAAACCTGCGCAGAAGAAAGCAGCTGACCTGCTGCAGGTTATCTACATATATCCCACCTACAATTTTCATTCACGTTGTTTTTCATAACTGTTGAAATTAGTCAAAACATCGAAACAACATTTGACCTCCAATCGGTTTAGGTCGGTTAAAAAGCTAACGTTTCCACATCATAATGAGATCTCTTTACCATTAAAGGGAGACGTTTGCTGGCCCAACGGCTACAAGACATAAATATTCAATTTAACTACACACAGTTAGCCTCTGCACATAATCATCATCATTACAATGAAAATTGTGATCGAGTAACAGATCATAGAATTATTGCAGTTTGGGTAAATACAAAAGTGTCACCTAGTAAAAATATAGGGTGACGTCTAACAACAAATCCACGTAAAAATTGCAAGGGAATCTCTTATAGCAATCTAGAAATTTCCCGTCAATGAGGTTAGTGCAGAATAAAATAATATAGAGGAGAGCAGAATAGACCAAATACGAACAGAGTAAACTATACTAGAATTGAGTTCGTGTAGCTCTCCAGGTACGATTTTTCAGCTCAATCATATTGGCGAGGGGCATTCCATAAGTTGCAGTTGCCTCGCCATTCAAACAATTTTACGCCCGTTCGATTCTAATCTAAATTGGCCGGCCTAAAATTTTTGTGCCAACATGACATATCCGTATCAAATTCTCGCCAATATCGCTCACATTGTCGCCGAACAACAGGAAAACGTGCGTGATCTACAGTGCGTTACTACTTTTGAATTTCGCTGTAGAAAATGACAATTCACCCTCAAACATAGAATAACCATATTTTAAACATGATAATGACTTTAAGCTCAATACGGTGTTTACAGAATGTAGCCATCGCTTTTCGTAAAAAAGTCCCAAGTCTTTATATTTGCAAGAGCAATACATTGTGTCCTGTTTGATACAAGGATCTGTCCCCACAAATGAGCACCACCTGGTTGACCTTTAAAGGCCACAGCAGCCTCGCATCTAATATGAATGTGCAGTATCCAATTAATCTTGGGAGCCTATTATCGATTCTTGGCAGTATTCAGAATCTGGTATGCTTTGAATTTCTGGTGAGAATTTGGTACTCGAAGTCAAGATTTGTTCCTATACATATTTGATAGTTCATGATGACAAGACTTGATGGAAAAAAACACACACAGACAGCTACGCACAGTCATGTCTTTAATACCCTAAGGATGTTCGATCGTCAAAAATGCAAAGGACTTATTAAGTGGAAAAATGCATTTTTCCAGACAGCTTGGCGGACCAAATGATATCATGAACTATGGTGTTACTGGTAGTGTTGGGAATGCGAAGTGGTTTATATTATTCAAAGATCAGTGTTTTACAGTGATATTAGTTGAGGAAATTGAATGCCAGAACAATGGCAAAATGGCACTCTTTAGCCAAAATGAACCAGATATTCATTATGAATTTGTCAATTACACAAACCTGAGGTGGCTAAAATAATGCCAACTTGTTAGACATATCTTTTTCAATTCTACATATCTACCATTGCTATGAATTTGGTTAATCAAAAACATTGGTTAAAGGTAACCAGAAAATGTGTGCAAGTTTTTACTTCAATGGGTAAGCTGTTTTTAGTCGGGGGGGGGGGGGGGAGAGCATGAGACTGAACCTGGATCGAGCGGATGAAGTTTTCTTCTTTGCAGATTCTGGTAGCCCAGGTAGTCCCATTCGAGATCCAGTTGATGACCATGCGTCACTGTTGAGCATTTCGAAGAATGTGCAAATTGAGGTGGCCATTATCGAAATTCCGTTTTTCTAGCAATATCTCAAGAAGTAAGGCCAGGCATAAGGAATCTAGACTTCGAGCATCAGTTGGCACAAAAACGTTAGGCAAGCCGATGAAGATGAGTTTCCTATACAACGCGAAACTGTTTAAAATAGTTCATGGCGATGCAGATGCCAAGACTTCTGGGAAGTCCCTCTTAGACGCTGATTGGCAAATAAACCAGCATGTAACAAATGAATTTTCGCCGTACGTTTCGTGCAAGCTATAGGTGTCAACTATGCATTCAGCATTAAGACATTTCAATTTAGAATCGAATTGCACCAGGTCATATACGTGTCACAATGCTGTCAAGCATAAAGCACAAGGTATATAAAAATGACTTTCAGTTTCACATGTACTTACATTTATATAATAATAATGATCAACCTCATGACTGGGTATTATTTGTGGACAGAAAGGTGATCTATAGAACACGAACTTTAAAGCATCGCTCATTGCTGATAATAGCATCATTTGAAGCATACCCTGAAAAATCTTACGTGATTTGAAGTGGCCAAACCTACGTAGTACCTTGTCCTGCCGGTGAATACAGTCACAAAGTCTTACAACTTTTCATCGGTACTGGCAAGCTTAAAGGGTATTATATTTTATTTATTGATCTTATGACGATCCTCAGCTCTTTTAGACTTACTGTTCATTTTTTCCAAGGTTACATGTAAGCCCATTTCTGAGCTTCACATGTACGAGAAAATACCTGCCTTGCAACACATTTTGCCCATTTGACTTGCCACACACACTCACACACACACACACACACACACACACACACACACACCGCCGTTGTAAGACACGCGTAGTAGATGCAATGGACTGTTGGCGCCAAAATGACGTTATGATCCATCCTTGAGTTCAAAAACGGACATCTGTTGGTATATACATGAGTGTTTTTTCGTGCACCATTGTGGAAAGCAACTGTTTCCGTTTAATCGCTATGGTCAGTAGTATTTTATGTGATATAGGCTACCTACTTAAAATTCATGACGAATTTGAAAGAAGGAAGGGACTTTCTTTCCAGCAATGGGCGATCCCATCACGGCACTGCCGGCAGTGAAGGGCCGTTGGTCTGTTGTGTCACCAACTATAAGAGTCTCTGAAAGCAGAAAATTGAGCATCTCGTCCCATATACAGATCTTTTTTAAGCTGTCGTGTATGCAATGCATGTAAGCTTACGCTTCGACCTGAATTTTATCATTTGTTTCATAATAATAATAATTAAGCATAACGTAAAGCACTTCTAATGTTCTATCAATCTGAAGGCTGTTAGGTGGTTTACGACATGATCTGATGTTGGAATCTGCCACATAATATGGCCAACTATCGTGTCAGTACTATTTTGTGGATACAAACGAATTATGGGAATTCTGATCCGGACAATTTTAAAAGCATGAAGAAATTTGGTAGTTTTGTGTGTTGAAAATACATAGAACTATCGACATAAGAATACTTTCTGACAAAACATCATGTCCAAAAGAACCATGCTTTGATGTGTATCAAAGAGGGATCAATATATAAAGAAACAACGATATCTTAGTCAAATTTCCATAAGTGTGAGAAACATGGAGGTCAGTGTGATGTGGTCATGTATACGGCTGGTTCAACAGCTTTACTGGCACAAGTACGCTGTTAATCATGGACATTTTAACCTGATGTGACGCCTCTTATACCTCCATTAAAAAAATTGTGAAAGTTACTGATTGGAAAATGAATGCTGATGATACGGGATATTATCGGTCAGTAGCGACCGGTTTGAGCAAGAAAGTGGCGAAGAAGGAAGCTACTCGCGTACTTGGCTCCTTCGGTTTGGCATCGGGTGAAGGCTCATAGGGTGTCAACGCGGTGGACTCTCCTTCAATTTGTGTCCCCTGTTGAAATGAGCTCGTGTTTCTCTTAAACAAATTAATGGAAGTATTTTAAAATATTAAAACAAAGTTGCCAATACTGTAGCTCCACGGACGGTTAAATTTTTCACTAAAAGAAATGTGACGGGACGTAACCCGCGATTCGTTAATCAATATTAAATCTGATGATGTAATTTTGATTGTTGTTCAAGCTTATACGGAATGGTGAACTGCTGATGGCAGCGAGCATTTAAAAAAAATAAAAAAAATAAAAAACTAGACATACCTTCAACGCAAGCGTTGACTGAAGAGATCACGATGACACTAAAATCTAATCAGTTCAGATCACGGTGACACTAAAATCTAATCAGTTCATCCTGGCATGCTAGATAAACATACTGGCATTATATTACTGCCAAATTTGAGCTAAATACATTGGAGCATTCTGGACATGTTGCGTTAACGAGGCCTAACGAGCAAATTAGGTCATGGTGACACCAAAATCTAATCATTTCATCTTGCCTAGTAAGGTAATCATATGGCACTACATGGAGGCATTCTGTAGATATCGCGTTAACGAGAATGTGGCCATCCGGATGGATATCCGGACGGACAGACAACCCGAAAACAGAAAGCGTAGCTCCTATGAGGCGGACCATGGAAAACAAAACAGTTCAATGGGAAGTGATAAGAACTGATGAAAAACGTGTGTTGTACCTGGCCAACACTGCCAGATGGTCGTCGCTTGGTATCAATGATTAACCTACCCCATCACCACAACATCCACCGTTGTTTACAAATGATCAACCTACCCCGTAACCACAACATCCACGGAGGGCATAACGGCAGAGTATTGCTGCGGTGGCTCCGCAGATGATCTCCAGCACAGTCAGCACCAACAGAGCGTACTCCACCTAACGAACGGCTTTCTGAATTTTGTATAAAACAACACAGATAATGCAGCATTGATGATATTGCAACCTATTGGACTGATCTGCTCCTCAGCATTACCAAAGATTATATTCCAAGCAAAGAGATCTTTGTGAGACCAAAAGACAAACCCTGGATGGATTCATTTATTAAAAGAATGAGGAGAAAACGGGATCGTGCATGGAGGCGCTACAAACGAACTAAATACGATGTCCATTTTCAAATCTATAAGAAATTTCGTAACATAACTGCAAACGTTAATAAACATGCTATCCAGTCTTATTTCTCAAAACTGAGAGATGATCTAGATAACAAAAATTTAAACCCCAAAAATCGTGGAGCCTGACCAAATCCATACTGGTTTGCAAGATCCATCAAAATATACCGCCTTTAATTGAAAATGAAAATGTTATATCAAATAATATAGAGAAAGCCGAAGTTTTTAATGAGTACTTCGCCAGTCAGAGCAAGCTTGAAGCTGATGATACCTTTACTCTACCTACTTTCGAATATCGTACTAATGAGAGGCTCAAAACGTTTATATTCACTGAAGAAGAGGTTAAAAAAGTTCTGCTATCCCTCAAAACAAGCTCTGCAACTGGTCCCGATAACATTGGTAATTTCCTTTTAAAAATTGTGGCAACTGGTATCAGCTACCCACTGCTTAAGCTATTCAATCTTTCAATGCAGTCATCTTCATTTCCCGACTGCTGGAAAAAGTCAAATTTATGTCCAGTGTTCAAAAAGTCCGACCGACAAAGCAAAAC
Source organism: Hermodice carunculata (assembly GCA_964020975.1). NCBI lineage: Eukaryota > Metazoa > Annelida > Polychaeta > Eunicida > Amphinomidae > Hermodice > Hermodice carunculata. The sequence goes on along the minus strand of CAXHWN010002354.1, from coordinate 49,659 downwards.
TAACTACCGTCCAATTTCCTTGCTATGCAATGTGTCCAAAGTATTGGAGCGTCTCGTGTTTAATACATTTTATGAATACTTAGTTAGTCAAGGCCTATTAACGTCCAAAAACTCAGGATTCAAACAAAATGACTCGACTATAAATCTGCTAATAAGCATACTGCACAATATTTATAACGGTTTAGAAAACCACATCGAAGCTCGAATAGTTTTTCTAGATGTCTCCAAGGCCTTTGACCGTGTTTGGCACGAGGGACTATTGTTCAAACTACGCCAATTGGGTTTTGAAGCATCATTGGTACGTTGGGTACGTAGTTATCTCTCAAATCGTCGGCAACGAGTGGTCATCCAGGGCCACTGCTCACAATGGCTCCCTGTGGAAGCCGGAGTTCCCCAAGGATCTATTATTGGACCCCTTTTATTTCTTGTATTTATAAATGACATTGTATATAATATATCATGTGATATAAGATTGTTTGCCGACGATACTAGCATCATTGAAATTGTAAAAAATCCCACCATCTCAGCGAACCGCATGAACGGTGATTTGAGAAAAGTTGACCAGTGGGGTCATCTTTGGCACGTCTTATTTAATGCATTGAAATCTCTTTCTCTAATATTTTCTACAAAACGCGACAAATATGAGCATCCTCCATTACTTCTGGGTGATCAAGTCATACCAGAAACAACCAGCCACACTCACCTGGGGATAACTCTATCTTCAAATTTAACGTGGAATGCACATATTGAGAGAATTATAGATAAAGCCAGTAAACGTCTTGCTGTCTTGAAGAGACTGAAATTCAAACTATCTGGAAATACCTTATGCAAACTATATCTCACTATGGTGCTTCCAATACTTGAATATGGGTGTGTACTTTTTGATAATTGCAGCAAAGGACTCTCGGACCTTCTTGAGTCCGTGCAATATGAAGCGGCCAGAATCTGTACGGGCGCTCGCCGCCACACCTCGCTTGACCGTCTACTCTCTGAATTAGGGTGGCAAGCTCTAGCAGACCGGCGTAAATATTTCAAACTAGTTGCTTTCTTCAAAATGTACCACGGATTGTGTCCCGAATATTTATGAAGTATAGTACCCTTAAAACCAGCCATACCAGTGGTCGTAGTCTCAGAACACCGCAGTATTTGAGACAGGTCAAATTTCGTACAAAACGGTTTGGTGATTCATTCTTGCCTTCAGTAATTAAATTGTGGAACGACCTACCGGACGACATACGTAGCTCTATTTCTCTATCAAAATTCAAATTAACCATCAAACAAACTTTGTTGGCCACTGATAATGTCCCCCCATACTGCGCTCATGGTGACCGTTTTGCCAATATTTGCCAAACCCAGGTACGTCTACGTCACTCAGGTCTACACGCACATCAGGTTCACTCAAGCTTAAAGGTCCATGTAGCTGGTGAACGCTTGGTGGAAATTCTGTTATATGGCAACACAGAGACTTTACACTTGAAGTTAACCAACAAATTTTTCAAGTGTACAAAAATTCATAATTAACACTCGGAGGTTTCACTTTTATGGTGTGTCATATGTTGCTGAAACTAATTTGAATCGTTAATAGATGGGTTATTTGTACATTTTATGTGAGGTATGAACTTGACGATGCATGCTTTCTTGTGATATATAGGACTGTAATGCTTTCCGTTTAACATGTATCTTTCATTGTACTTGTCCTGTGCGTCTTGTACATAGACCATGTGTTGCGTTGTATGTCTGGAGAGCCTCCAGATAAGTAATTTTGTACTACCTAGGCAATCCAGGTAAAATAAATATGTTTATAATAATGCAGGAGTTGATCTATTAATTGAAATAGATAAACAAAAAAATCCAAGAAATCAGATGTAATTGAACATATGATACTGAATGAGGTGGTGATACTGTACTCTACCCTATGAAGGTGTGCTCAAAATCTCTTATTTTATATATAAATGTTAATAAAGTCTTGATTTAAACTTTTATCTGGCTTCATGACCTTGATTTGATGGGAAATTTTTAAGCTCCTTTGAACAGAAAACACCACTCAGTATTAATGATTATCTGGTTTGACAATTTTGACAGACTATATTTGCTGGAGAATGAACAATGCTTGCAGGCAAATATGTATATCATGTCACTTTATGAGAATTCATATTTTACATATTGCGCAAAGCAGTCAGAAAAACTGGACAGTAGCCAGCGGCAAACAGCGGGAGTGGACAGGGGAGAGAGAGAGAGAGAGAGAGAGAGAGAGAGAGAGAGAGAGAGAGAGAGAGAGAGAGAGAGAGAGAGGACGGCAAGAAGGCAGTGGGGAACTGCCGCTGTCTCCCGTCGAGTTCCGCTGGCCACCGCCGAGCTCCAAAAGCCTCCGCCTTCGGTACACTACTGACCGCCACCGGCTCCCGCTGTGTATTGGTAAATATGTTATCGTCCATGCGAGATGTATTTCGGCAAAGCCACTGAGTCAGTCTCAATGGTTAATTCTCGATGTTTTAACAGGGGGCACAAGAAATCACGTCTTGTTTTATCGTTTAAGTTTTCTAAGCTATATTGGAGTCTGAATAAGCATCTTTGCCCTGTCCGCTTTGGCCAAGGGAAACTTTTTACCTGGAAGGCTTTTCCTTCTGCAAATATAGGTACGCTGGTACTTGAAGTAAAGGACTTTGTACATGACACATTTGTTTCTGGAGTCATTAGAGTACTTAAGGTGAGCAAGAGTTTGAATTGTAAACCTATTTACATGTATATTATATTATGTATTACTGGAAGCAGCTCGTTTTCGCATATATATTTTTTATTACCAATTAAAAAAGGACGCGGCTTTAGATAGAGGTTTTGTTGTACATTACTTCATATGAACATTGAACGGTCACGTAATGACACACAGCAAGAAATGGTCTGTGCTGTACAAGTGCACGTTTTCACGCTGAAATACAACCATTATATAATTATGCACTTTATCAGTAAAATACAATCGGCATGCAGAATTTACTGGGGGTTAATTAAAGACCTGCTTGTTTGGGGAGACGCATCACAAATATCAGCACCTTCGTAGATCATATACATATAGTATAATTATAGATATTATTACTTGTATCTTAAGGTAACACCTGCGAAATACACTAAGACTGCATTGTTACTCATGATTTGATTAAAAATGAAACATTGAAAGTCGTAGTGCGGCTTGTAATAGAGATGTGCCGTGTTATAAAACATTTACAATCACGCTGACAGACATCAAAAGGGTTACCCATATCGTTATTTTCTTGTACATTTTCTTTACAGGATCCATTCCTCGTCACAATGTCACTTTCCACTTGTCAAATACATATACAAATTCACCAACAAGCATGTGACTTTAACACCATTTTTCAATTTCCCTGCATTTTAGGAGACTGCCATGTGTATCCTCAGACCCAGTAATGACTGGAACCAAATAATCACTGTCCATTGGTCAAATACACAATCATATGTTATCCTGTAGCCCTACCTTATTGCTTGGACAGCTGTCATGATCATCATTGCTTACATATTGTACGATATCCATTGGGGGGGGGGGGGGGCGCCGAACGTTCACACTATCATGGAAGCAATTGATGAAAATGTAGTTGCACTCTGTTAGTTACCGTCCAATTTCTAATTGCCCCCCCCCCCCCCATGGAAACCTGGGAGGAATGCAGGTTTGCATCCTGTCCTTCCTGGCAATAAAAAATGCTTGTCCCGGGCCATATTTCCTATACCTAACACTTAAAGATAAGAAACTTGGTGTGTGGATGTTTCACTTAGTAGCAATACACATTCATTTCTTTTGACAAATCGCATAGCATAATTGTACTTGAATTGTGTTTTGTTTCTAATTATGGCAAGATGTCCCGACCTAGGAGAGTTGCTACACTTCCATATAAAGTGCCAAAAATTGAGTCTTTACTATACCCCTCAACATACTGCCTGGGTCCACCCTGGAATGACTTTCTTCCACTGTTGTTCTACACTCCAGTTATGTGGTTATGAATCCCATAAAGTTGTGAAAACAGTCATTGTGGACTTGAAGACCGTTATGTTTGAGTGGTCAAACCAACTGGGCCCACACCTCCATTATGTGATGGGAGAATATGACATTACAGGCCTCTCCCCAGAGATCGAGTGGTGTCTTGGGACCAAGGGCTGACTCCGATAACCCTGCACAATGCTCTTCCTACTACATGCAGTGCTGCCACTGCCTAATTGCAAAAAAAATGTATCCAATTCAACTTTTAAAAAGTACAAATTTCCGGGAAAAAAAGTATAAAAAAAGTATAAATCTGAAGCAAGTCACGGGTATTGCAGCAAAATTATATTGTAACAAGAGACCTGTGTGCACAGCCCTTGCTCAGCTGACCCAAAGATTCATCACGTTTGTGTCTCTGCGAACTTGGGACAGGATCAAGGTCACCCATGTACTGAGTAAGTCTGACTTATATGGAAGAACACTTACATGTGCAACACCAAAGTCCCAGTTCAAGTACTTCTCAAGTTATAGCACTGAAGAGTAAAATAAACGTATGTTGCACTGTGACCTCAGAAATGAGATCAAGGTCACTCATGTACTGTCTAAGCGATTTAAATAAACCTAAGTGACCCTGTGACCTTCAAAATGAAGTCAAGGTCACCCACGCACTGTGTAAGTCTTCCTATTAAATTTTGAATCAATTAGCCAAGTGTTTTGGGGAGAATTTTTTTAAGATTTGGCCAAAAAATGAACCAAAAACTCATAAAAAAATCCAAAATCACTGGAGCACAACCATTGAATGAACTTAGCAGAGACCCACCCAGGGTACATCCCCACCGACTTTGAAGTGAATCTGATGAGTGGTTTTGGAGAAAAAGTCCAAAATATGAATTACCATTGCAATCCCCATTCACTTACTTATAGTAATCAACAACACTGTATGCATTAACCGACAAGTACCCGAATTGAAAAATTATTAAAAATCAGCGATTCATACTGTGGAGTTCTCACACGAAGATTGTCGCTTTGAAAACTTGACAAGTTTATTATTAATTCCACGGTCCATATATAATGTATCAATTACAATAAATCCTGTTTGTTCCTAAAGCACAATATTGCCTGGGTGACGAAACTCACAGCCAGCCTCTTTTGACTACATGTACATAATTTCAACAAGGCAGATTTTCACCACCACCAATTAATAATCTATATAAATTGCATACAAAATAGACTTTGCATACTTCACATACGTTTGTTACGTGCATGATTTGCATATAATTTGGAAATGTTTATTGGCCGAAAGTTCTGACATGTTAACGCTGACCTTGCCCTTGCACCTTTTGATTGCGGCATCATTTAGGTCGTCCTATTTTCCGGTCAAGATTACTGTACCAGACTCTAGGATAGACAACACTATCACTGATCTTTCAAATGCTGACACTGTGCTCTTACCTGAGATCACATCATTGTTAAATAACAGCAGACTTAGCCCGATGAAACTCAAGATGCAGACAGATGGCCCAAGCATAAGCAGTCAGTTCTAAATGTTGCAATGCATAAGAGTTTATACTAGTTCTTGGACAACTCAAATCACTGTAAAAAATTATAAGTCATTGGAAAATTAAAAAAGAATTTTTAAAAAATCAAAATCGTTACAATAGCATCACCACCTTGCGAACACCTTTCGTTGGCCCTTCCAAAAGGAACATTTCCACTAAGTTCCAGCATAATCTGAGTGACGGTTTTGGAGAAGTCGAAAATAGCAAAAACACATTTTTTACATAAAAATATTTGAAAAATCACTGTGCCACCTGTTGAACAAATTAAGGTCTAAAGGTCCCTAGAAGTCTTCCTAAGCAATTTCAAAGCAATTGGCCAAGCAGTTTTGGAGAAGTTTTTTTTTTTTAAGATTCCCCCCCCCCCCAAAAAAAAACAAACAAACAAACAAAAACAAAAATTCATAAAAACATCCAAAAATCAATGGACCATCACCATTTGTACAAACTTGTTGGGGACCCAAGTACATTTCCACCAAGTTTGAGGTAAATCTGGCCAGTGACTTTGGAGAAAGTGTTGAAAACGTGAATTGTGGACACCGACAGACGGACGATGGATGCCTAACCACCACATAAGCTCAGCTGACTGACAAGTCAGCTGAGCTAAAAATCAGCCATAGTTGCTTGTAATGAACAAAGAACAGACTTCCATGCTGAGTTGTACCACTTAAAGTGCATTTTTGGCTGTGCCTGATGGGAACCAGGACCTTGGCTATGCATCAGGTATCTCTGTACCATGGTCCAGATCCCCCTTATGACTGACACCAAAACATGCAAGGTTTCCGCTAACTCCCAAATGGGAGTATATTGACCTTTCATATCATGAAACACCCCCTCAGCAAAATTCAAAGGGTCCCAACTTCCTATTTTCTTTGTTAACTTTGCAAAGGATAGCAAAAAAAAATAAATCTCTTTCCGGTTGGGACCCTTTGAAAAAATTCCTAACAGAAACACTGACATGAACCCATGGTTGTTACTCAGTGGGAAGATGGTTCATCATTCTCGTTAACCAGACACTCAGAAAGGCTGTGAGAATGCTTAAAACACTACCCTTAATATATAACTGAATTCCAATCAGAAGTTTAAAAAAAATTGACCAAAAAAAAAGTGTAAAAAAGTATTTCACGGAAAAAGTATAAAAAAGTTTTTCAGGGAAAAAAGTATTAATAAAGTATAGAAAAAAGTAAAACAGTGAAAATAAAGCATCATACTTTAAAAAAGTATAAAGTGGCAGCACTGTAACATGTACATGTATAAATATAGCACTGCAGCTTTGTGTTGGGGGCCCCTCGGTTGTTTGGGCCTTAGAGATCTGCTCAACATAAAGCCAAGCTATGTGACGCTCTGTATTTTGTGGAAAACTTAGGTCATTACACAGTTTTTGGCAGTTTTTCCTCTTTTGCTGTAAGACCTAAGCTTTCCTAGCAGGCAGTCAATTGTACCGTGGATAGCATGTTGCCTGGGAGAGAGATCTGACTGTGCAAGCTAATTACTTATGCATGCCAAAAGGTTGTATCACAACATGGAGATACACAACCTGTGGTAGAAAGGGGGAGTGGTGTATTGCGAAAAGTCTGCAAGATATTCTGTGAATTTGGCATAAATTAAAATTCCTCGATTTTTGTTTGCATGCCCTAAGAGTTGCCCATAACACAACCCATATTTTGAACTGGGAATGACACTACTATCTAGTATAGTTTTAAAGATATGGAACATTTTCATTAAAATTTTACTTGCCTCTAATTTGCATAATTTTGAAAATATCAAATTATTCTAAATCAGAGGACGGATTTCAATAATGGGGTCATGTCATACAACAGCTCGGGCTTCAAGCAAAAGCTATATCAGAGAAAAGCTGCAGACCAGATGTAGACAATGGAAAGAAAGCGAAGAAAGAAAGATTTTTTGAGGGAACAGAATGTCTGTGTTGGCACACGGACATAATTGTGTTTATATAATCTCTTTGTGATTGGAAAGATCTCCCCTTACTGGAGCTAGAGGGTGTGTGTGTGTGTGTGTGTGTGTGTGTGTGTGTGTGTGTGTGTGTGTGTGTGTGTGTGTGTGTGTGTGTGTGACTCATGCATAACTGCCGTTACATAATTAGTTCAGTTATTGCTGGCCTGATCAACTGGTAATTTGCCATGAAAACCATTCATCCATGCAGTCACTGGTGAAACTAGTCCCCGGGCTTCATGACGCCTGGAGCTTGGGGCCCATCTTGCAGGTGTCTGTTAGGCCCACATGTCTGGTTGTTTGCTGCATAGGTGGTGAAGACACAACAGGCATTTGATAATCCATCTTGTTCCAGCTTACTGACAGGTGGTGGAGTTCTGTGTAGCTGTTGCATGAATTTTGAACTTCTTTCATTGTTGTCATGATGTGAAAACACACTTTGGCTACTGCAATGCTCAAGAGTAACTAAGGAGCCAATTTACGCCCCTGGGACATTTCTAAGGGCGACTCTTCCTCCACACAACAGGACATGCTACAGCCTACATCTATGACTGCCCCTCTCTATTGCCAGCCACAATACAGGCTGTGGGGTATCAAGACATTAACATGTATTTGCTGCTTCTGTTTCATGTTTTCTTTTTTATACATACGAATTTTTAAGCTCAAGTCAACACTTCAAAGCAGAACTATTGACTTTGCCCATGTCTTAGCTGCTCTCTACTGACAGACAACCTGTCTGTCAACCTTCCCATACCCTAAACTGCACCTTTGGGCCACCAGATGTCACTAGCTATGAGAACAAACTGGTGTTTTCCTGACAAGCTTTCCACAAATCAAAGGGAATGAAAATTGCTGCTACCACCAGGTGGCTAATTGCATGATAATTATATGCATAAGGCAGGCCAATACACATAATCTCTAGTCAGCTTAAAGAAGCAGGCAACACCTCAACCTTGGTAGCTTGGCCAGCAGGCCTGGCTCACAGAGTTCCAAGAAAAGCTAATTATCACATGACCATTAAAGAATGACATCACAGCCGAAGAGCCCACCCAGGAAGTAGAAAGTAGCCCACTTTTCCTGCCCTATTACCATTTTTTAAAAATCTTTTTTTTTTTGCCACTAGATGTCCCCAACTACCTGACCCATTTTTGTGGGTTGTAAAGATTCAAATTGTCCTAATTGGCATAATTTTCAAAATGTCCACTCCTCTGTGCAAAAAAGATTCGACTTTATGAATGGATCTATAATTGTACCAAGTTTGGAGTTTCTAAATGTTATAGTGTCAGAGAAAATTGTCGGATAAGATTGCTAGTAAAGGAGCAGAAGAAGAAGAAGAAGAAGAAGAAGAAGAAGAAGAAGAAGAAGAAGAGGAGGAGGAGGAGGAGGAGGAGGAGGAGGAGGAGGAGGAGGAGGAGGAGGAGGAGGAGGAAGAGAGGCAAGTAGGCAAGGAAAAGTTTGTTGCGATTACCCTCAAGTGAGAAAACATGTGCCGTAGCCACCTTTTTTAAAAGTGGAGTTCGTTTGTTGGAAGGAAAATCTGCGCTCATCGAATGCGCAAATCTGGTCCGGAGGGAAGTGGGTTTCGGATGACATCTCTATCTATTATAGTGTTGAAGATATTCAAGATTGAAAATTTCAATTTCTGCTAATTAGCATAATTTAAATTGCTACAACTTTTGTTTTAGATTCATTAGATGGGCAATGGTCAACAACTCCCTAGTAGAAGTTAAAATGACGTCTCTATCTATAATAGTTTTGAAGATATTCAAGCTTTAAAACTTCATATGCTGCTAATTAGCATAATTTAAATTGCTACAGCGTTTGTTTTAAATTTATTAGATGCGCAATGGTCAATAACCCCCTAGTAGAAGTTGGAATGACATCTCTATCTATTATACTTTTGAAGATATTCAAGATTTAAAATTTCAAATGCCCTTAATTTGTATAATTTTAAACATCTTCATTCCTTTGTATAAAACGGTCAAACGCCTTGTATGGAGGTACAATCATGCCAAGTTTGGAGTTTCTATGTATAATAGTGTTCGAGAAAAGTGTCAGACAAATTTGCCGGTAAAGAAGAAAAAAAAAGAAAGAAAGAAAGAAAGAAAGAAAGAAACTAGGAAAGATGATTTGCTGGATAGCAAATCAGTGTGTGTGTGTGTGTTCAAAGCATATTGGTATGGCAACGTACAACTAGTCCATAACACAGGAGTGGAAGTTTGAATGGCATCTCCATCTATTATAGCTTTGAAGTTATTGAAGATTTAAAATTTCTAATATTGCTACTTAGCATAATTTAAATTGCTACAACTTTTATTTCTAATTCATTAGGTGTTATAGTATGGAAGATATTCAAGATTGAAAATTTCGAATACTGCTAATTAGCATAATTTAAATTTCTATAACTTTTTGTATTAGATTCATTAAATGCCAATGGACAATAACTCCCCTATTAGAAGTTGAAACGACATCTCTATCTATTATACTTTTGAAGATATTCAAGATTTAAAATTTAAAATGCTGCTAATCAGCATAATTAAAATTGTTTTAAATTCATTAGATGCGCAATGGTCAATAATCCTCTAGTAGAAGTTGGACTGACATCTCTATCTATTATGCTTTTGAAGATATTCAAGATTTAAAATTTCAAATGCCAATTTCAACAATTTTCAAATATTAAACATCTTCATTCCTCTTCATAAAAAAGCCTAACTCCTTGTATGGAGGTACAATCATGCCAAGTTTGGAGTTTCTGTTCATAATAGTCTTAGAGAAAAGTGTCGGACAAACTGAGAGACAGTTGTTAGAACATTGAATAAGGATCACTTTGGACCAAAAAGGTTTAATGGATGAAAAATGCTGTTATCGTGCGTGAAACGCATTTCTTGGGCATAACTGTCACAGTGGTGCACTCTGTGGTCCAAATGGGGTACTAAAGAAGATTGCGTATAGTCCTACAATCGTATAAATTGTTGACTCCATCAATATTGGCAATCATAGCAACCTTACCAGTTTCCTCATTTTCCCTGACTGATAATGGCGTGGCGAGAGCTAACAGGACCCTGATGATGAATTTTTGCGGCAGCACACAGACCGTTCCTTAAGTGGATTGATAACAAACATTGTCAACAGATTTGTTGGAACTTGTACCCATGCACAAAAAGTGTGTTGGTTCCTTCTCATTGTTCTGTATGTGAAATATTTTTACATAAAAATTTTAATGGCATTCATTTACCAGGTACTCAAAATGTACCAGTAGCCTTTGGCAATTCCACAATGTATAATATAATTAAAAAAGGAACATATATCATCAACCTTAACATTAAACTTATATGTCAACTGTTCACTTTTTGGGGGGCTATAATGGATGTCACGTAATACCTCACAAATCTGCACAGTCAAATCAGGAGTGGGTGGATAGCTGCCTGAAAGCCGTTTTCGCATAAGAAAACTTGACTTGGACTTGTTTAGTTTCCTTTGATCGGTTTTTGTTTCTGCGAAAACTGAAGGCCGAGTTGCACGATGTTCAGTTGGGGGTGGAAAGCTGTGCATGTCAAATACTGCTTGAGCAAGGCAGTGCCTACACAATGCAATAATGTGTTGACAGGGGAGCACTTGGCTTGCATAGCTAAGCAGGAGCGGCCATATGCATGCAACACAGTGGCCACACGATGCAAAATGTTGCGAGCGCAGCTTTGCATGCCAAAAAGTGCAACGTGCAACTGGGCCTTTAATGGGTCCGATTGTTCGTACAGTGGTTTCCCTGTTCTAATAGGAAACTGGTTTTCGTGTAACCAACACCTTGTTGAATATAAACATCTGATTCAATGGTTTCATAGAAACAAAAATACCTTATCAAGTAAGATTGGCAGGTAATACAAATTACATTATTGTCGCCAAATACAAAAAAGTGTTTGTCACGTGCATTGTGCAACAAACCACAACATATTTTGTCCACCTGTGTATGAGATGGCCACATGACACGGATAAACCAATAGAAACCAAACAGGCGTCTTTTCCGTGACCAAAAATTGTTAAAACCTCAGTTCCACTTCATCCGACCAGTGGCAGTGAGTACAGACGTTCGTTTATATCTATGTTTTTTTTTTCTAACCTGTGCCATATGTTGGCAACAGGCTTTGTCTTGGGTAGTAGCTGCAAAACATAATCCAAGATGGTCAGTGTTTTGTATGCTAACATTAATTATGGTACACCGTCAAAATTAAGCAGGAAAACTTATAAATTTTCACAAAAACCTTTGTGACCCCCATCACGTGACTTCCAACTTTGGCGCCACACAATGTCCATGTTACCGTCCACTTGAAGTGCTAAAGTCCTCCCGAGAGTTACATGTAGGATTTGTGGCCGGGGATTTGCATCTTCAAAATACGTGCATTGCCATTGTATATTCAACACCCACACATATATTTTTTTTGCTTTGTATATTTTTGTGTTTTAAAGGTTTTATGCCCACGAAACAGGACACACAGAGAGAAGACAACGGCATTGATTGATTGATTGATTGATTTTTTATTCGGTGCACGTCATGGCTATCCTATAGAATTAGTCCGCGGGGTCGGCCGTTCTTCTGAATCCACTACTTACCATGACACTTCAGTGATTTTTCTACGGTAGTGCCTTATTCCGTGAGGCTTAGATAGATAGATAGATAGATAGATAGATAGATAGATAGATAGATAGATAGATAGATAGATAGATAGATAGATAGATAGATAGATAGATAGATAGATAGATAGATAGATAGATAGATAGATAGATAGATAGATAGATAGATAGATAGATAGATAGATAGATAGATAGATAGATAGATAGATAGATAGATAGATAGATAGATTTTATCAGCTATTATATGGTGTCTGGTAAACCTGCCTGATCATAGTCGTCAGAAAAGTGAGAAAAGTATGGCGTTCGAGGGAATTGGAATTAGGAATAACAACCATGTATAACTTTTGACGCATCGCGGGTCTTACCCTGCCGGTGGCATCCCCGATATAAAAGGGTAATATCAGCAATAAATTGCTATAATTATGATTATTATAAACAAATGAACCTATTTCGAACAACTTGTTTAATATTAAAAAAATTAATAATACATTTCAACTATTAACTTGTACTGCTGTTGCTGCTACTTTTATTATTATTATTATTATTATTATTATTATTATTATTATTATTATTATTATTATTATTATTATTATTATTATTATTATTATTATTATTATTGTCTCGCCAGCGTTAGCTGTTAGCGAGACTAAGCTGTCACTTTCCGGACGTCCGTCCGTCCGTCAGTCCGTCAGTCCGTCCGTCCGTCCGTCAACCAAAAACTTCGGAGTGGCATTATTTCACTAACTAGATCAGATAGGGCTATCATACTTGGGTGGATGATTGATTGTAATCATCACTAGAGATGTGGGCCATCAATGTTACACTTCATTGATTACTTCTTGCTTCATTGAGCATTGGAGAAAAACTTCGGAGTGGCATTATTTCAGTAACTAGACTACATAGGCCTTTCATATTTGGGTACATGATTTAATGTAATCATCCCTAGAGACGAGGGTCATCACTGTCACACTTCATTGATTACTTCATGCATGATTGAGCATTGGAGAAAAACTTCGGAGTGGCATTATTTCAGTAACTACACTACATAGGCCTTTCATATTTGAGTGGAAGATTTATTGTAATCATCCCTAGAGACGAGGGTCATCACTGTCACACTTCATTGATTACTTCATGCTTGATTGAGCATTGGAGAAAAACTTCGGAGTGGCATTATTTCAGTAAGTAGACTACATAGGCCTTTCATATTTGGGTACATGATTTAATGTAATCATCCCTAGAGATGAGGGTCATCACTGTCACACTTCATTGATTACTTCATGCATGATTGAGCATTGGAGAAAAACTTCGGAGTGGCATTATTTCAGTAACTAGACTACATAGGCCTTTCATATTTGGGTGGATGACTTATTATAATCATCCCTAGAGATGAGGGTCATCACTGTCACACTTCACTGATTACTTTATGCTTGATTGAGCATTGGAGAAAAACTTCTGAGTGGCATTATTTCACTAACAAGACTAGGAAAGGCTTTCATGCTTGGGTGGATGATTCATTGTAATCATCCCTAGAGATGAGGGTCATCACTGTCACACTTAGAAGCTTCAGAAGCCTGTTGAAATTGGATGACCTCAACTGATTTCAACGACCTAAATGTATTTTCATGGGTGAAATGCAAAACGTGGCGTTACCACTGCAACTTTTGACGAATTCAAGCCAAGTTTACCAAACTTACACCACCTTTGCTTCTTAGGAAAGCTTTAGAAGTCTATTGAAAGTGGGTGGCCTTGATGTATTTTTGACCTACTTTGGAGGTCAGATGCATTGCATCCTCGAATGTACAATGCTATTCATGGCCAAGAGTCAAACCAAGTTCACCAAATTTATACTAGCTTTGCATCTTACAAAACGTCAGAAATCTCTTGAAAGTGGATAACTTTGACCTACTTTTGACTCGACAAATCTTATTTTCCTTGTGTGTCTTGGGTATAGTTGATTGTAGGTCCCTAGTTACTATTTAACATGAATAGCAAAGTACCTATGCTTTATTTTTGGTGTTCTTAAATTTATCTTGAAGTGTCCTTTGAAGGTCAAACTTAGGTAACTGAACATATGAAGTCATGTTGGCCAAGGGGTATTAAGTGCTTTACATGACATCTATCACAACGAAGCTTGAAACTGGCATGTCAAGCTCTGATTTGTATTAAGATGTTATATACTTTATTGGCCATTTTGTTTTAAAAAAAAAAAAAAAGTGGTATATTCTGAGTAAATATATTGAGATTTACTTGATACATTCAACATAAATCTACTAAATACCATTATAATGTTTGGTCTTACAATTACATTGCTACTGAATGCTGGCGAGACATTCATGCCCCCTGGGCATGGCTCTGGTTATTAGAGAGAGAGAGAGAGAGAGAGAGAGAGAGAGAGAGAGAGAGAGACAGACAGACAGACAGACAGACAGACAGAAAATGAATGTCTGTCTGTTCATTATCATGCATTTCAATCGTAAAAAGTCCCGACAGGAACTGCACTCAAAATGATATTAATGATCAATGTCCAAAATTGAAGACCAGAAAGAATTTGTTACAAGATTGATAGGTGTAAATAAAGAACATGTAATTGCAAATTGAATCCGTATTTTGAAACAATCTACTCTGAAATTGAGCACAGGCATAAAATGTATCCAGAATTGCAGGTATTTCCCGAAAATTTTAATCGGTGCAAAATGAAATAAATGATCTCCAGTATTATTGTAAAATTATTAACGTTACTATCCACTAAAGCTGTTGTCTGCGGTGGCAATCCCAAATGCCCCTCTTACTCAAACACCAAGAAGAACACACGTGAACAAGTAAAGTACCAGTCAGAGTGACGTAGAGTCAAATAAACTCTTACAAACCACTTTACACTTCACAGATATCATCTTAACATATTAAATCAAGAAACCTAACCAGCATTGTACATGACAAAGAGGAATTCCAAAACAATGTACTTAAGTATCTGTCTAAATTTAAAAGAAATGTTTGAAAAAAGATCCCTTGTCTACTTGTTGCCTGTAGTAAGAATGACGTGAATGTGCAGAAGAAAAAATACATGTATGACTGCACAGTATTTTGTATCTTGTACTCAATACTTGGCTATAGAAACACCCCTTTTTCAGATGTGCACAATCATACTTACAAGTTTCACGACGTATTTATGATTTGCTTCAATGAAATTATTTTGGAAAAAATGGAATCTTACTCATTATAGTCAATTCTTTAGAAACAAATTATATAGAATGGAAGAATGTACAAACAATATAATTATCTGGGTAATATCCATATGATCTGTATCATTTTTGCGTAAAGTTGCATTCATTATATGAAAGACATTTATCGAAGTAATAAAGAGTACAAGTTACCAAAGTTTTTTATTCATCCCTTCCCCCAAACAACTTGTATATTCCAGTGCAACCACGGCATTTTTCAAAACCGAACATTCAAATTAGCTGTCAGTGCCCGTATGTAGATTCATATATCAAACACAATAAAATATGTTGCTCATACTAAAGTAGTAACTTGGACAGAATAAAAAAGGCATAGTCATGTTTTCCAAGGACACGCTGAGTTTGATATTAAGGAGGAGATTGAGGAGTCGTCACATGTTTGAAATACTTGATCTATTATGAACATTTGGTTGTCAAGGGCCTGAAGCCAATCAGATATGAGGATTTCGGGTAGTTGTCAGACGTCCACGACCAGGAATTTCATCAACGACTAGGTTGAACACTGTATGCCTGGTTGTGGCCTTCACGGGTGATGAATCACTGACACAATGAGCAGAATAAGTAAAACTATAAGCAAGTACTTTGGAGCGTATTAGAACAGACTTTACCACTGGTACAGGAGTCATTCAAAGACATCTGGCTGAGGGCAATGGCAGTGTGCAAAGTTAACAAATATTAAGAAACCCCAATTTATCGTCTGCTGTCTCACTTTAAATTCTTGCTGTTCGCATCAATGTTTACAGCTTGCATACTTTATCAACATCCATATGTCAAACACTTCAGACATGGAGGTATCATCTGTATAATAGCTCTGTGATTCAGATGACCTCATTTAAAAAAAAAATCCGTTTAGATTTCTTCTCACATTTTGTTTGAGATACTTCTCTATAGAAGTAGTAGTAAACCTTATTTTTAGAGGGTTAAATCTCCCCTAGTGTATGCGGGGACCTGTCATGAGTGAATTTCTCATATCGGCCACTTCTGAGTCAGGAAACTTGCAGCTTCCGTCATCGCCGCTGACATAATCAGGCACAGGTAACCCAAACATGTCCTCCCACTAAGCCTTTGAACAGTTAAGCGGTCACTGCATGATACTATACTTTATGATAATAATATACATGTATCTCTGGCCCTGTTTCTCTATATTATTTTTATAATATTTTTGTGGCCGTGTCTTCTGCTGTGTCTTGCCTTTAATTCTCTGTGTAAATAGTGGGGAAGCAATACCATTTTAATTTACCAGAAAAAGCTTCACGCACGTAAAGCATCGCATTCTTTTAATTTTTGCTTTTTCACTTTTTAAGATATCTGCTCCCTCTAGAAGGCTTCAGATTGGCTAAATCTAAATTTTCACAAAAATATACAAAGTTGAACAACACGACACCAATCAAATGAAATAAGCTGACGAATGTAACTCGTCACATGAGAACCAAATAAATTGTATACATAGTAGCCAACCACAATAACGTAAGTCGCAGGTACCAACGCTGGGCACCAAGTATCAGGTACTAAGAGTTAGAAGCCAGCGAGATTGCCTTCACATACGTAAAAATCAGATAAAATATTGCAACTTTACACAGGGTGATGAGCCCAAGCTGTTAATAAGCACCTCATAATGTTATTTCAAAATGAGGTTTTGCCATTTAGGTTTCTTCACAAATTCATGTAATTTGAGTTGTTTCTGTTTATATACGGCATTTCTTTTAATGTTTTCCCCATTGTCTGGTGTCTCATCTTTAGTTCTTTCTGTTAATATAAATATTAAGTTTATTATTGTTTGCGTGATTTTGCCATTTAGGTTTCTTCTCAAATTCATGTAATTTTAGATGATTCTGTTTATGTTTTTTTTCAAAATATTTTCCTCATTCTCTAGTATCTCATCTTTAATTCTTTCTGTTAATATAAATATTAAGTTTATTATATATGCGTCATTCTCGACCTTCATCTACATTCAAAAGTATATATGTACCAGATAATGTCTTTCCGCATTTAGGTTTCTTTTCAGTTTCATGTAGTTGGAGATATTATTTCTCCTTGTCCTTCTTCTTTCAATGTACAATTTTGTAAGGCACCTTGGTTTAAGTTTTGGCAAGTTCAGGTACGTACTACCGGTAATTAGCGTGTGCTGTGACAAGGTAGGAACACCAAATAATTCAGAAAACATTCCCCATATAATATCAACCTAACAATGACAGAAAAGTTGAATACAGCAAAAAACATCGGGATTCAAGAATTACCAAAACATCAACGTTCATGATTTTATCTTCCAATCCCAATGTGATTGTGAAGACAATTTGATTTCGCTCCTTCAGTCACCCATAAAAGTCATAAAACTGGAAGAGCGGTGAGGGTGAGGTTTCTCAGGTATCACTTGAGATAGATGGCATATCTAATCTTAATTTTGAGTTTGGTTTGGGGTTTTAACGTATTGTTACGCCAATATTACCGCAATGCAAATAAAGACCAGCAAACCTGCCAGAGCCACGCGATGCGATGGCACGCACCATAGCCCCATCTAGCGGGGTCCGTATTACGGTAACAGAATAAACCGGCAGAATTTAGTTGTGACACAGGTCATATGGCCTGACAGCTGAGATGGAACACAATTTTGAAACTTGTGGTGTAGATTCAGATGGATTATCTGTTGTCTGATATGTATATGTGCAGATTTACTCAAAGAACATACAACTGGATTTCGGTTCTAAGATACTTAACCCAGCATGTTTTCACATGGGTTTGCAGGATTCCAGGAGAGCGGATTTTGATTCAACCCCAAATGCAGCCTTGCAGGCAAGCTGTCGCTAATGCAGTTTGTGTCAAGTCTACAACATGGGTTCAAAGATGCTTTAGCCAGCATGTTTTCACATGGGTTTGCTGGAAAGCGGGTTTTGATTCCACCCAACTACAGCCTTGCAGGCAAGCTGCCGCTAATGCAACTTGTTTCAAGTATAGGCCTAATTCAGGACTTTTCCCCCACCGGTGGGCCACTAGGATGCTGTGCCCAGCGATTTTCTCGCCTCCAATGCCCAAAGAAAGCCCCTTTGCTGGGATTAGACTACTTGGTATTAATATATAGTTTTGACATAGGCACTTGCCACAGAGCAAGGTTTACATGGTAAACTAACACGAATTTCTCAGCTGAACAAGTTTAAGTATGGAAGGAAAATGGTCTCCTAACTATTAATGGAACCTTTCAATCACACAATTTTGAACTGACAACAATATTAAGAGTATTTTAGGGCAGTAAAGCTTGCCTAATCAGTGAAGTGTCTGCCATAACTGAATTTGTCTGAAACAATGGTGTTTTGCCCTTTATACCATACTCGTATGAATAGTTCTATATCCCACAGAGTCGTATGCAGTGTGGCATCATGCATGAGCACATGTAGGCTGGCAAAATGTGCTCAGTTTAAAGGTTTCACAATCAACTCTGGTGATTAACCCCACAGATATCGGGGAAAAAAATTGACACCTAAGCATGTGTGACGCATCATTATGTCGTGCAGTACACAGATATACTGTATGAGGGTGTATGTAGGTGATATATTCCCTCCTCACAACCAGAGAGTGTATTTCCTTGTGATTTTAATCTGTAAGTTTATTTAGCATTGTAAATTAGAAATGTAAGTAAACAAAGTAGCTTAATTGTCGTTTGAAGCTTGTGAATGTTTGTGACTGAACAATTACCAACATGGATCCACATGTAGGCACAGAAAAAGGGTTAGGACAATCTTGAGTACTGTACATGTATGCTTGTTTCAGGAATGGCTGACATCAGAAGGCTCAAGAAAATATACAGTTTGAACAAAGAAAGTGACAACATTTTCCCTACAATTTATGCTAATGTTCCTATAATTGACCTCAAATTTACTGTGAAAATTGGTACTTTTAACATGCATTACCCTATGTCCACAAGTCTGCACCCCCGTGATGCCCTCTCCAGTCAGCTGGAGGTAAGAAAATTCTATGCTGTGCTGGTTCTGTGAAAGGAGTAAATTCATCAAGACAAGAAAATATCTCCCCTTTGCCTTTTTCATGCATTCCATACAATTTTTCAAATTATGGTGTTATAGCCTCCCAGTATTGTTTTCAAAACTGTCATTTCCATGTTCTACATGTAAAAGTGTTTGAGACTGAAATGGAGTATGTACACATATGTTGCAGTGAAAATCTCAGCTGAAAAGCTAGTGAACATCTGATTTTGGCCAATCTGTTATATGGTCCAACATGAAGTGCATTTCTCTTCTACAAGTACGAGACTTTTCAAAATAGCTACAGTTTCTGCTCTTTAGCTGAATACCATTATAATGACCAGTTTCAATTTTCAAATAATGGGCACTGACTCCTAATTTCACTTTTTTTTTGGGGGGGGGGCTCAAAATGCAATTTTAGATTTATGTAAGCTTCTCAAACAAAAGTACAGTCAAAATTCTTTATAATGACACCATCTGTTCCCTAAGAAATGTGTCGGATAACTGAATATGTCGGATAAATGAGTAAAAAAAAAAAAAAAAAAAAATTTCCCCATGAAAAGTTGTGTCATTATATTGAATATGTCAGAAATATGTCCGATATCTGAGTGTCGTTATAATGAAGTTCCACTGTACTTTAGATTTACAATGAGTTTTCAGTTTATTAGAGTTTAACAACCTTGATTATATTTCATTCAGCCAGTTTGTAATTTCTACATAGTATGTCACACAATGTCCATACACATTTCATGGGAACACCTCTGGGAATCATTAGATCTTAATTTGTTTGCCAGTTGGCCCTGTGACTTTTTCTCATTATGTCTGGGTGCCAACCCAGACATTTTGTTTTTCCAAGAAGTCTTCCTTCCTTCCTTCCTTCCTTCCTTCCTTACTTACTTACTTACTTACTTACTTACTTACTTACTTACTTACTTACTTACTAACTTACTTACTAACTTACTTACTCACTTACGACCAAATTTGTCCGGAGTTTTTCTCAAACACAATTATTCCGAAAACCACCAAACTTGCCATTATGACTGACCCACCAGTGAAATTAGGCACCTGACTTGGAATAGTCATGATGTTTCAAATTATGCAAATTATGGTTAGTTAAAATTTTAAAAGCTCCATATCTTCCAAACTATTGGAGATACTAGTAGACATAAAGTTCTAACTTCTACTTGTAGGTTTGAGACATCTATCAATGGGTAGTGAAGTGCAACTAATTGTGGCAAGTTTGAAGCTTTTTTTGTCATGTTAATTGTCTGAATATATGCTTTTGGAAGGGGGAAAAGGGGGCAAATTGTGTTGAATATAAAATGATTTGTTACATTGACACAAAATAATTTACACTGTAATCATGAATTATATGTGTTGAATATAAAATGATTTGTTACATTGACACAAAATAATTTACACTGTAATCATGAATTATATATGATGTCAAGTCAGGTTCACATGTTGAAGTATTTAATGGAACAACCATCTCTCAATCCTTTTTGTGTAAAAAAGCTCATAATCACCATGCAAACCCTGTTAAGAGAACCCCATGTTTGGGTCCAGTGTGGCTACAAAACAGTTCTGCTCAATGTTGTTTGGCTGAAGGTCATGCTTTAGACAGGGTCCACTGAATATGCAAGCCTGCCTACAGTGCTCTTAACTTGGCCCCATGGGGTCTGCCTTATCACTGGACATGCATGTTTGGGCAGCTTTGTGTGTGTAGGAAGATGGGAGGCAGGTTGGTCACAACATTTTCTTGCTTGGATAACTGTCAGGCCATTTTGTATGTGGCTGGTGGCTCAGGGTGCCTGTCCAGTTGTCAAGGACCCTGGGTCTGCTAAACAGACATCACCTTGAACAGGGACCTACATGTGAAAAATTATTCTGCTATAAAAACTTGAAAAAGGTGATGACTGGGCTCTCTCTCTCCCTCTTCCCTATCCCTCCTGCCTCTTTATGTCTGGGTGCTAACCCAGACTTACTGGGTTTTCTTTCTTTCTTTCTTTCTTTCTTTCTTTCTTTCTTTCTTTCTTTCTTTCTTTCTTTCTTTCTTTCTTTCTTTCTTTCTTTCTTTCTTTCTTTCTTTCTTTCTTTCTTTCTTTCTCTTTTTCTCTTTCTTTCTTTCTTTCTTTCTTTCTTTCTTTCTTTCTTTCTTTCTTTCTTTCTTTCTTTCTTTCTTTCTTTCTTTCCACTACATAATTTGTCTTGAGCTTTTCTCAGACACCATGCAAGCTACAATGTTTAGGCATATGGTAACAGAGCTAGTTGGGAAGTTGACTATCTGACTTTAGACACAAAATTTTAATGGGCACATGTAGGTTTGTGAAACCCGCCAACATAATGGACAGTGTATGAAAGTTGTAGAATTTCACATTATGCTAATAAGAGGCATTAAAAAATTTAAAAGTTGTATATCTCCAAAACTATTATAGATAGAGATGCCATTTCAACTTCAATTTGTAGGTTTGTGGCAAAAATGCATCCAATGAACTATGAACCAAAGCTATAGGATTTAAATTTAAGCAAAAATTAGGCGAATATGCAAAATTTAAATCTTGAATAGCTTCAAAACTATTGTAGATAGAGGTGCCATTCCAACTGCAATTTATGGGTTTGTGACATAGCTGCATCCAAGGAACCATGATCCAAAATTGTACAATTTTAATTTATGCAAATAAGATGAATACAAGAAATTTAAATCTTTGAATAACTTCAAAACTATTATACATAGAGGTGCCATTCCAACTCATATTTGTAGGTATGTGACATAACCACATCCAATGAACTATAAACCAAAAGTTGCAGGCTTTTAACTTATGCAAATTAGGCAAATGCACAAAATTAAAGTCTTGAATTACTTCAAAACTATTACAGATGGTAGTGTCATTCAAACTTCACTTTATAAGTTTGTGACATGGCCACATCCAATAAACCAAGGACCAAAGTTGTAGCAATGTAATTTATGGAAATTAGCATAAAACACAAAATATAGATTATGTTGAACAATGGCAAAGTGTAGCATTTCAAACTGTTCTCATTTTGAAGGCAGTCAGGCAGATTTGCTGTCAAGCCTCAACCAGATTCACTTCAAACTCGGTGGAGATGTACCTCTGGTGGGTTTCTACCAATTTGGTTCAAATGATAATGCTCTAGAGATTTTTGTCTCGCCAGCATAAGCTGTTGGCGAGACAAAGCAGTCACTTTCCGGACGTCCGTCTGTCAACAAAAAACTTCGGAGTGGCTTGAATTACGCTTGCGAGACTGCGAGACATTCATGCCCCCGGGCATGGCTCTGGTTTATTTTTATGCCCTCCCCCCCCTGAAGAAGTTGGAGTATATCTTTTGGCACATGTTTTATGAATTTTTGGGTTCAGTTTTTGGCAAAATCTTGGAAAAAAATTTCTCTGCAGCTGCTCTGCCAATTGCTTTGAAATTGCATAGGGACACTTCTGGTGACTGCCAGACCTTCATTCCATCAACAGATGGTCCTGTGACTTTTTTCAAGTGTTCTGTGAATTTTTGCTATGTTGACTTCTTGTCCAAAGCTGGTGATCAGATTGTGCTGAAACTTGGTGAAAAAGTAGTTTGTGGAAAGGTTAAACAGCGTCATTTGCTGGTTGTGATCGCCTTTATTGCAGTGTTTTTAACAAAGTTTTCAATTTAGATGTTTGTCACTCAAACCGTCATTCAGATTATTCTGAAGCTTGGTGCAAATAACTTAGCTTTCAAGAGGGAGGGTCACACAAAGATGTTCATTAGGTGTTGATACGATATATCTGTCAGTCAGGGTTTTTCCAAGTTTTGTCAGATGGTCCTGCTACAGTGATCTTTTTCTTCATTTTTAATGAATTTCTGTTGTTTATATTAAAGTATACAGCAGTATTGAATAGACGCCCCTCTTAAAATGCAAAGAGTCAAAGCACTGGCAGCTACCAGAATGGATTAATAAAGATGTTCCTGATGCAATGCAAAACGCGTGACCAGTTCAAATCAGTGGATGATAACAAAATGTACAAAATATGGAGAAACAAGGTTGCAAAATTAAAATGCCAGACAAAGTGGCGGTTTTACAGTACGACTGTCAAAGAAAGTATGAAAAATCCCAGTATGCTATGGGCATGTCTGAAAAGTCTTGTTGGGAAAAATAATAACACTGTTCCATCCACTCTAAACATTGGAAATGACATTATCACAGATAAGAAAGTTACTGTTGATTAATTCAATGAACACTTCATGACACAAATATGTTGCCAAAAGGTACCAGTCAAAAATCTAACTCTAGGCTGCAGAAAGTCAAGGAATACATGTATATCAAGGACAACATCCAGCAAGATGAGTATTTCAGCATTCCAAGAATGAAGGATGATGATGTGGTGAAACTACTTGTAACCTTAATCCAAAGAAGTTGAAGAGGTACTGATGAGCTTGATTTAAAATTTCTGCAAATGGTGTCTGTCTGTTTATACAAACCACTAACTTACCTCTTCAACCTGAGTATGGACAGTAATACATTTCCAAGTTCATGGAAGATGACCAAAGTTACTCCAATTCACAAAGATGGAACAACTATGGATGTTAACGAGTACAGGCCTATGCCTGTTCTGTGTGCACTGTCAAAAGTACTGGAAAGATGCATTCACTCATGTTTTTACCTTTTTCTTACCAAGCACAACCTTCTTTGTTCATGTCAGTCAGGATCCAGGAAATGTCATTACTATGAAACAGGTCTCCATAGATTACTGGACATATAACTTGAGGCACTTGATGATGGTCAGCTTGGAGGATCAGTCATGTTGGACTTACAGTAAGCATTCGACATAGTTGACCATGAATTCACTGCTGCTGAAGAAACTTGGCAGAGCAATGATGCAAGGACAATAGGCTTCTAGCCTACCAAAAGAAATAAAAAGCAGTGCTATTGTCTTCAAAAAGGAAGGCGAGAAAGTTACGTGAGAAGCTTTTAAGTATTTACTTGGATGGACATTTACTAGAGACTGTAAATGAACAACAAGTTTTAGGGCTAGAGCTGTGTTGACTGGTTTTTGACTTGGGATGCACAGGTTGCCAACCTACATTGGGTGCATGGTTGGCTGAGTGGTTAGATGCTCGCTTTTCACCTCTGAGAACCGGGTTTGATTCTCGTCCTGGGAAGCATGTGGAGAAAGTTCCTACCACTTAAACCATGCACGGTGGTTTTCTCCGAACTTTGGTTTCCTCCACCACAGACAAGGTAGGAGGTATACGCAAACATTTGTGCCATGGGGAGTGACTCGATAAGTCAATGCATGACTTCCTTCACAATCCATGTGAAGCAAATGCATCTACATGTATACTTTTTTTTATGTACATGTACATGTATGTAAGAAATAACTTTAAATCTTAATATTTTGAGGAAAATATGCTACTATTTGCCTTTTCATGTGAGGAAACTGTATGTAAATGCGTACATATTACACCATATATAGGGAAACTGTAATAGGGTTTTGTTAAAGAAAGTGCAACAGCTGCATAAAGTAGTTGCATATCTGGTGACAGGCACGGACTGCTTTGTTAGTAACAACACTTGATTCACAGCTGAACTGGATGACATTGGAAGAACAGATTTAAAAAGGCGGTGCTTGCATATAAATCATTGAATGATGCGGCTTTACCATATATGAAGGATATCATGTATTTGTACATGTGAAGGATTTCCATGCCACTGATGACCAGCTATTAACCAACCTAGGACAAACTTTATGAAAAGAACAAGAAGTTTCAGTGGTGCAGCTATTTACTGAATAGTTTCCCAAAGGAAATCTGATGTTCACATTCCTTATGTATGTTCAAGAGACACTGCACAAAACATTTGCTTGAACTGCATAAAAAAAAACCCTGAATGCTATTATCAGTGTATTTGACACAGTACTTGTCTTATGTATATGTGAGATATTTGCTTACATCTGATCCTTGACTGAAAGTACTGAAAAAATTTAGAGGGCCTCAGGAAAGATTAGGGACTCTCACACACTAACTGAGTCACCCTCTCAAAATAAAGTTATATGCAGTGCATGGTCCCTGTTTTAAAAGACCACACGAAGGATAGTTCTAAAAGTGGCCTGTCAAGCCACGTAGCCTCTCATTAGAGGTACAATATCATGGAAAAGATAGCAGGAGGAACCAGCCAAAAGTGGCCTTTCAAGCCAGGTGGTCTCTCATTGGAGTGGCCTCTCAAGACAGGGACCACTGTATATATTTTTGCAAAATATTTTTTAAATCTTTCTGAAACCACCTGGCAGATTGATTTGAAATTGCATAGGAACACCTGTATAGACCCCTAGATCTTAATTTGGTCAACAGGTTGCACTACAATGTCTTCTTTTTTCCATAATTTTTGTGTGTTTTTGCTATTTTCAACTGGTCTCAAATCATGTCTCAGATTATGCTGACTGTTGGCAGAAATGTTCCTTGTGGAAGCGTCCAACAAAGGTGTTCACCAGGTAGCATCTCCATGAGATCCTTTTTGTACCAGTTCTCTTTTCCAATTAGAAGTCCAATCATCAAAGTACATACACATTCACAGTAAGCTAAAACAAAAGGGCAAGTGTGTTGATAGGCACTAATTCCTTTATTGGCTTGACCAGTTTCAGATATCCTCACCCTCTTCAGGAACCAAGGTTTCTGTTCACAAGTGCTATATGGCACCCAGTGTATATATACATGTACTTTGGAATAGCTATGACTTAATCAGCTAATATGCACACATACTCTTAAGTCAGTGCATGGCCCTATTTTCAATTATAGCTGAAAATTCCAGTAGATTCTCATCCAATACATGTACACATGTATTGTCATAAGGAATGGCTGTGGTTTTTATTATAAATGGAAGATAAGTAACTGGTCCTGATGTGTCAGCTGGTGCATATTTCTGTAGCTTGGTGAAGAACAGTGGGGGGGGGGGGGGAGGGAGGTTGTTGTTCAGATCCCTATTTATAGCATTTATTTAGTAGCATTATGAGATTATTTTGGAACACCAATGTGTTGACAAAGTCTGGCTTTAACATGGGAAATTACAACTTCAGCACACATAGAAGACTGAACAAGAAATCTTGGTCAGTTTCGAATGATATTGTGGGCAAATTGATCCATGGGGTGGAGTTATAATGCACTAATCTCAGTGGTGTTTGGATGTACTCAAAGATGTGAAATTCTAGAGCAAGTCCACTCTGATTAGCTTGAGCAAAATGTCTCCCCAATGGTTGAGTTGTTACTTTGTTACTTAAACAACAAATGTGTTCACGCAACATATCCTTAAATGGACATTGAGTTTGTCCTACATACTGTTTTTGATATGTTTTGCATGTGAAGAGGTAGAAGGGGTTAGAGCTTTCACAACATCCACCTTTGGGACTCGATATAGACCCTGTAGGTTTGTGTGCTCATTGCTTATACCCTCACTTGTTGGTGACACTTCTTTTAATAACAATTCTACAGGTCTTCCTATGAGTGCTTCAAAGGCCAACTTGGGTATAGATAACATCACTAGTGTATTTCCTGAGGTTTAATTGTGCTAATTGACCTGATAAGCATGGTCATTATCCCTGTTTGGGGCATGTTAGCATTGTGGGGATTGTAGCCCGTCCGGTGCACCATTAACACGTACTTTTTGCATTGATGAAGTACTTATATTCATCTTCATTTTAAATGTACGTCAGTAATATTTGGGCCCCACAGTAAAATGAACAGAGAATGCATGAATGAGAATTCATGCACATGCATGAACTATTCTTGTCCCTATTTTTAAAGGAATGTCACCAGCATGGAGGTACTTCAGCAAGTACAGTACTTGTCATTTTGTTTATTGCATCATTCACTGGCAAGTTTCTTGCCTGAAATGGCTGGATTGTGGTCAATGGGTGTTTCTTTGATTCTTGATTGAACCAAAAGATCACATAGGTTTTGCGGTCAGTTGAACCCTATATTTTTTTTTTCATTTTTACCATTGCTTCAGTGTGGCAAGAGGCTTCCAGAATACTCCAGTGTGTTTGGACTATTTCTCTTAAGTGTAAAAGTGGCAGACTGAAAGTGGTTATGAAGTAAAATATGTGGCATGATGGTTGCTCTCATTGTCTTGGCGTGGTGCGAAAAGTCAGGCTCGATCACTTTGGTCAACTCTCTCTTTTGCTTGTGCCAAAGTGTGATGTGGTATCCTCTCTTTTCATAATAGTTGAGGAATTTGGCAGCACTCTGTTCAAAATTGCCGATTGGTACAGATTCTGGTAAACAAGTAGTAAGGTGCCCCTGTTTTAGAATGTTTTGGCTGGGCTGACCTGTAGTGCAGGTATTTAGATATGTGTGTATCTGTCCGTTTTACATGGAGTGTCGTGTACACTGTATGACCGTGGTGTCGAGATAATTGAGTGCACTCCTGGAGTACCGGTGTGAAAAGTTGATTGTGGGATGACAGGAGTTCAAATGTCTTTCTGTTCTTCCTATGTTTATGTCCACATACAGAAGATATCGTCAGTAAATGATGTCAGACTGGCGTGATGGGTGGAGGGGATGAAGGAGCTGTTTAGAAGTTCTTCGAAATCTGCCATGAAAATGTTTGCGAAAGATTATGCTATACCTTTGAATATATACATGTATATAAGATATTTTCTCTTGTGAAATCACTTTGGCTCATTTTGCTTACAAGACACTAAAGATTCAAAGCTGAGTAATGAAATAAAGCCTGAATGTTTAGTAGGGGAAAACCTTGACAACATGTACAAAATAGGAATGAAAGAGTAATCTGCCTGTAGTGAGTGCTGAGCAGCCTGTTACCCAAACTGACAGCCTCTTTATGGCAGCTGACCCAGGCAGCCCTTAGTTTGTCTGCCTCGCTGTTGTGTTTGGCGGCATGAGTGACTAGTTGATATTATTTTGTTCTTGAAATGCATACAGTGAATTATTTTTGCAAAATTTGCCCACATGGGGAACATGTCCCATGTTTCTCCACAAGGACTTCACACATGTAGCCCTCGTGCCACCCATGTCATCAGGTAAAATCTACTGATTGGAAACACAATCCCCTCCCATTGATAGTTCCTGGATTCATGCCAATTAAAGCATTGCTGACTCAATAGGAGACATTCATAATTAACTGCGATCCTGCTCACTTCCTGTGTTGCCGGGACAACAGACTGATGCTTCCACCATGATCATGGCAGATCTGTACTATATAGTACATGAACATTTATAAATAGCACATTTTCAGCCAAAAGAGAGCCAATTTCTAATCAATTTAGGCATCCTTTATGTTTCAAATAATATATTAATACATTTTCTTAAGATTATTCTGTGTTCGTGTTGTTTATTTTATTGAAAGTACTTTTGACCATGCTAAATACATGGATCTGCCCAGATGACGTAGCTCCCTCTTTTGCCCAATAGGTGCTAGAGTAGGACTGCATTTAAATATGAATACGTCCTATTCACAGACTTCCATAAGCTTTCAAGTGTTTCTCCTCAGGAACCTCTGTTCATAAAATGTGCAAAATGACGTTCTTTAAAGAATCAGACTGATTTCATGACAGACATTGGGGGTTGTACCATTTTTTCCCCCTTTTTCAACAGCAGGGCTTAACATTAAGGACTGCTTGTTTGTGCCGGGCAACCAACAATTTTGAACTCTGTGGAACTTTAACCCACTGGTTACCTAAAAATGTGGAAAAATTTTTTTGGGATCAACCAGACAGAAAACCTTAACGTCGACCCCTGAACAGGGTTTTTTGACTATTTTTATTGGTGGTTGATGTGGGAGGGATAGGTGCAGGCCAGAACCATCTTGGTTCTTATGACTTGTATTTGTGAAATCTTGATCAGCATGACGCAGTGTCTAACTTCAGTTTTGTCCTTTGCAGAATCTTGTTGCAACCCTACAGCAATTCAAAAATGCAGCCAGTGGTATCGATCCCGGACCCTGGCAGGGTGAGTCTTGCTCAGCAGGGTGCAGTTACGGCGGCGTACCGACGGTGTGAGGGTCTCCTCTGGAGGTATGCCGAGGCAGGCGAGGCCAAGGGTGAGTACAGAGACTTCAAATCTGTGATGCACACATGTAGCTCCCTGTCCAAAACTGTCTCATGAAGGAATGATGTAGAACCAGTATTTAAAGAAAAAAAACTATCAAGTTTAGAATTTGATTAGTTGCCTGGTTTGCCAACATTTCATCGGCTGTTATGGTTTTAATTAAGTTGCATTTACTTATAATGCAACTGAAAAAAATCTATTGGCAGACCATACCCTGAGGACATTATATCCATATTCACTTTTTGAGATGAAAGTGACACAAATATGAAATTGATTTGGTGTGACATGTGGCTGTAGAAATGTGGTCAAGTTTAATAGGACTCTTTGCCATTTGTTACTTGCATCAACTTTAGAGGGAGAGAGGGTGGGAGAGAGAGAATGTTTAGGTAGTCAACTTCTGGTTCACTCAATTTTACAAATCTTGGGGGGGGTGTAGACCTATTATTAAAGAGCATTTTTATGTGCTCCAGTGTTTTCAGAGTAAGGACTGCTAGACAGAAAATGTGAAGAAAATACTGTTGCATATACAGTGCCATACATGTTTAGGTCTGTCTATCAGCGTCTTCTGACAAGAAAATCTAACACCTTTATTAGGAGATCTGCCTGACAATATGTAAATTTAACTGAAAGAAAATTTAAAGTAAATTTTGATGGAATTCCTGAATACACATGTAGCTGACCCAGTGAGCTTTTAGTTTTTTCATCTTCTGATCTAAATCAACTCACAGTCAAAGACTTCTAAACATACACAACTTCCCTCCTTTTCATCACCAGTGATTTTTTAAATTTTTTTATGAAGTTTTGTGTATTTTTTTTGGGGGGGGGGGGGGGGCAAAATGGAAAAAATCCTCACATGGTCAGCTGCTTTGAAATTGCACAGGGACACTTCTGAGCATCCTGTGAACTTATGGTAAATTCTCTAATTGAAGCCGTGGCTAGTGTTAGCATACATTTTTATATTTTCCAAATTGAGGGCAGGGGGCATCTTCTGATAGAGAGTTTTCCAGCACCATGGCCTGATGAGCTATTATGTTATATTATATATGTTATATACCGAGAACACATAACATCATGAGGTCAAGTAATAATAGAAGGGTTGCATTTTTTACATACACACTACTTATTGACAAAAATACCACAGACAGATAAAAGGTAATAACATGCTTCTGTAATGTTGATAAAATGATGTGAAAACATGTGACATGTAACGAGAAGAAAAAATGTAGAATGTCCATAGAGTGCAAAATTTGCGGGAGTTGTACACACGAAACTACGGTGGGAACTTTTCATTTTGATTACTTTCCACTGAGCAGCCTGAAGTCTGATAGCTTCTTCTAGTACTACCCCCGTATTGTTTTTCTGCAGAACAAAATGATGGAGATTACAACCTTGTGGATGTCCTAAAGTCGGGTGCGTCTTCTAATGGAGATGCGTCTTTTAATAGGGAATTTATGTTTATTTGTTCAACAGGGTGCACTGCAATTTTTTTTATGACTTTTTGTGGGGTTTATAATTTTGACTATGCACAAC
Source organism: Hermodice carunculata (assembly GCA_964020975.1). Taxonomy (NCBI): domain Eukaryota; kingdom Metazoa; phylum Annelida; class Polychaeta; order Eunicida; family Amphinomidae; genus Hermodice; species Hermodice carunculata. The sequence continues at coordinate 18,746 of CAXHWN010002354.1, read as the reverse complement.
CAAACCACAAGGTGGATTCTGTCCAAACATGATAAATTTGTAGCTTTACTTAACCTCCAGTGAAATTGTTCATTTGATGGGAGGACTGTCATTTGCTGATTTTTTTACTATTTTTTGAGATCACCTAATGGTAAGAATACACATTAGGATGTTAGCTTCAGTGATACAGACAGGGATATCAGTTCTGTATATTGCTTTTAAGGAAAGTCTTGAATAAATTGGGAACATTCAACAATGAAGATAACAGCAGTACACAGATTGACTGAAAGCTGAATGAAGAAATAACATTTTCCACTAGTTAGGTAGAGCTTATTGAAATTTCCATTCAATTCCACTCAGGAATATTTGATTGCTTACATATGTGTGTTTGTATGACATGCACATTTGGATTGGGAGTGTTGCTTGTTACATGTGATGATGCACTTATGGGGGACCCTGTAGTCCTGCTTTGAGCACTGCCCTCTGTTATAGGCCCCACAGAAGCCAGTGGGTGACCTGTTGCCCTCATTACTGCCCCCACTGCAGTGGTGGCCAGACTGGCCTGCTCCTGCTGGCCCCGGGCCACCTTGTTGTTGATGATCCTTCCTGATAAAACTGGGGCTTGTATTGCAAAGCCTGTGCCTGTAAAATGAAATAACCTGCAAGACTGGATGGCTGTCTATACTGTATCTCATCTACAGGTCAGATCAGCCGCCACTTTGATTCTAAAGCCCTATAGCTCTCATATGCTGGTAATGCACCTCTGGTGCCATTTAACCTGGCCGCCACCTCGTGAATTATGGTGCTGTATTTAACTAGTACCTGTAGACTTGCTCAAGTCTCACTGGGCTGTCTTCCGTATTTTATTTAAAATCAAATTCATTGCAAAATGAAATTTAAGTAAACACACGTCGTAGCCTTATTCTGTTACAATACAGGTAGGCCCGTAAACCTAGCTAATTGGCGTGGAACGTGTCTATAACCAGAAAACATTGACTCCAGCTGATAAGTGCCGGGCGGTCTGCACTGTTTCTTATCACAGACAAGCGAGCAGTCATAAGGCACCCCTCATAAGAAGCTGTTAATTGAGCTACTGTGTAATGAAGGGTTAATTGCAGTGCAGCGCGTCAGGCGGAGAGCGTCCAGTGAGACTTGTAAAACTTGCCGGCATGTCGCTGCTATGAATTATTCATGAGCAGTCAAGCACGTGACAGATTCAAGACCGTCTCAAATTCCTTGTATTGACTGTTGTTTATTAATCTTTACATGCAAGCACGCACCTTTTATTGTAGAAAAGTTCAGTTCTTGCCGATGGCTATTTCCATTTTGCGTTAAAATGAATATTTTCCTTCTACGATGATTTAAATCAATGACTGGGCCGTTGCTTGTGACAATTTGCATGATGGCGCTTTGCAAAACTGCGCAAAAATAGGGTGATTTCATCGTCTCGATCTCGATCTTTTTTTCGTCTACGCGCTATGTTGTTTATATCGTTAGAATGCTCAGAACCTTGTCTATTTTAACAACTAGCTCTCCCATTGACTGAAACAAAAGTATTTTAGGAGAAATCTCTTCAACACTGCTTCTATTTCAAACAGATGCGTCGTTATTTTAGTCAGAAACTACAGCCCCCAGAATCGATCACATGGGGTTTGCTGTCCAATCAAAAAGTTTATCTACCGCTCTTTCGTTCGGTAGTACTCGCTGCCTCATGTTGTGAAGTCTGGCTTGAAAATGAAAGATGGGTGACATTTGAACACAAGTGACGATTACGGACAATTTATTAAAGCAAGAAACAAAATTTAACGCTGTAAATTGGCCAGAATGATAGCATACTACCACTGTATCAGTCTTTGCGTACAATACTCAATAGAGCAGAGGGTCCTTTTTTTTTCACGGAAAGAGAGTAAAATACGCCAGCCGCAGGTAAAAACATGGCTGGGGTGAAAATACCGCTGCCGCTTGTGTTGATCATGTTGACAGTTTTTCAGTAACTGCGACTATTTACTGCAGCAACAAACTCTACCACTAAAATTTATTGACAAGTATAACACACAAACGATCTTTAGAATAAAAAATAAAGAGGAACCATCGTTCGTTACGCTAACCAAGAAAAATGTGCGGACCGGCACCCATGCAATTGTATTCATAATCATAATTCACACAGGTTTGACCGCTTTGATCAAATCGTGATTGAGATCGATATATTCCCTTTGTTAGGTTGCAGGGCACGAGTTTTTTTGTTTAAATTGACAAAAGAACCACATAGAAATGTAGAGGTCTTACTCAACAAAACTTAAATCAAGACGTGGATCATTTTGCATTATTGCAAAAATAAAGTTGTGGCACTTTTACGCCAGCATGTCGCATGTTGCGCAACAAAACAAAAAATGCCCAGTGGCTGGCTTTGCCAGATCTCCAAACTGCCCAGAGTGCTGGGGGGGGGGGGGGTAAATTAGCACAACACAATGAGACCACTCAAATATTCTGGGCGTCTTGAACTTGACCTGACCTCTGATTTGACTTCTCGGATCCCGCGAAACCCCGGATGTTGTGACGTCACTCCCACCGAAATGATGGTAGTCCAGAGTGGGCTTCTGCAAGTTTGACAAGTCCCTGGTGTCGGCAGCCGAAGGGAGACGGTCAGCTTTGTCGCGCTTGAGTGGCCAGTGACTAGCCATGCATTCCTTTGAAGACCACTTTGCCTTCAGCCTTATCGCGATGATAATGGGATTAGAACTGACTAGGACTCAATTGCTGCTAGTGCTACTGTTGAAACCGGCACGGCCACAGTGTCGACCAAAAAAACAGTAGGACCTACTTGATAACACCATGTAGTTGGGATAATATTATACAGTTAACTTCGAGGAGGGGAAAATGTATCGCACTTCACGGTGGGACCGTGGGATGGGAAAATAGGGACATGCACCAGGGACTTGTGCAAGTCTATAGTACCTGCACCTGACGAGGTGCCTATTCTTATATAAACTCATGAATATTAGTATTAGCATGGCATGTGTCCACTCCCATATGGTTTGTATTGCTTCTTATGGTGCTTCCCACCAGTCATTGTTGTTTACAATGTTTACTTGACCAGGAATTGTCAGGGTTGCCCCAAGCAGTTGTGACATCACGGCCATGGGGAAAGAATTCCCTCAGCATGTGGCCTTGCTTGCATAGGCAGACAACCATTGCTCAGCTGAACTGCAGCTGGCCTTAAGCTTTTGTGGCAACAGATCTGCAGATCTGCCCATTCAGTAAAATCTCTTAGCATGTGAGAGACATACAGGCCAATGAACCTGAGAAGATAAGCTGTGGATAATACTCATTGAGTTCAGCAAGCCTGGCTTCTGACTTGACAACCCCTTGAGATGGCACTGACTGCATGGGCATGTTGTAGCTCCATTCCCACTAGAGCTAGGCCCCTTGAGCTGAGCCCCATAGGCAGCACCACCCTCAGCTGGGGGTTGAGGGTGGGTGGGCAGGGGGGTACCATGCCCACTCAACATTTCCATTACAGGCTGCGGAATTCATTAATCTGCCTCATCCCAAGTCAATCTACTGTCATTCTCTGGCAAAAGTCTTGCTAAACCATGGCCAGGTATCTCTGTAATTTGTGCTGTAGCTTAATATATGTCTGGGTGCCAACCCAGACATTTTGTTCTTCTAAGCTTTCTTTCTTTCGTCCGTCCGTCCTTCCTTCCTTCCTTCCTTCCTTCCTTCCTTCCTTCCTTCCTTTATGACCAAGTTGGTCTGGAGTTTTTCTCATACACTATCATTTCGAAAACCACCAAACTTGCCATGGTGACTGAGCTTACCAGTGAAATTGAGCATCTCATTTGGAATAATTATGGTGTTTAAAATTATGCAAATTAGGGGCAAGTAAAATTTTAAAAGCTCCATATCTTCTAAACTATTGCAGATAGACTCAAAATTTCAGTGTGCATATATAGGTTTGTGACACTTGCCAATATAATGGACAGTACATAAGTTGTAGAATTTCAAATTATGCTAATAAGGGGCAATGAAAAATTTTAAATTTGAATATCTCCAAAACTATTATACATAGACATGTCATTCCAACATAAAATTATGGATTTGTGGCAAAGCCGCATCCAATGAACCATGAACCAAAGTTGTAGGATTTTAATTTATAGTAAAGTGCAAATTAGGTGAACATACAAATTGTAAATTTTGAATAGCTTCAAAACTAGTTTAGATAGAGGTGCCATTACTACTTCAATTTATGGGTTTGTGGCATAGCCCCATCCAAGGAACCATGAAACAAAGTTGTAGGATTTTATGCTAATCAGGCAAATACACAAAATTAAAATGTTGAATAGTTTCACAACTATTATAGATAGAAGTTTCATTCAAAACTTCATTTTATAAGTTTGTGACATGGCTGCATCCAATGTACCAAGAACCAAAGTTGTAGCAATTAACTTATAAAAATTAGGCTAATACATGAAACTTAGATTATGTTGAACAATTTAATATAAAAAGAAACTTAAACCTAATTCTGTAAACCCATGTACCGTTTGAACACTATCAAGTCAACAATGGCAAAGAATAGCATTTCAAACTGTTCTCATTTTAAAGGCACCCAGACAGATTTGCTTTGAAGCAAATATCTTTTCTGGTTAAATGCTTACTGAATTGGGCACATATACTCATTACCAGGCTCTTCTGTTTGCATTTCACTCACAAGAATACTTTGATTAAGGTCTGTACCAATCATCTACGTCACAAATCCACCCCCTCCCCCGAAGGTACACAGTCATCAAGGTGACAATAATTTGTTATATGGGAACATAAATTTTCAGGAAACTGGTGGGACTGACTTTGCTGTCCACCACTGTAGATCTGTGCCTGTGGGGTGCTGCCCCCATGTCACCCACAGCCTGCATCTGGACCTGGGAATTTGGGTCATGGCTGCTTCGTCCTGGAGCAGGAACAAATCTGTGCATTCTGTCATGGTTGCCTGTCCTACATGCACTCACTGGCATATAACAGTGAATTGAGAAAGAGATCAATGCGAAGCCCCATGCAATCATTTTTTTTTCTTTTTTTTAAAAAAAAAAAGAAAAAAAGAAAACTCATCATTTCTTGTAATTTGCCTGAGATGGTCGCCAATGCTTCTTCTTGGAGTAGGAATTCTGGTCTTGCTCTGCTGAAAGAGTGGTGGAGTAGAAGCTTTCGGCATCAAAGTGCATTTTCTACCTGGAAAACATGCCATAGTGATCCACAGTGTGCTCACCATTTTAAACTTGATAACTCAGTAAAAATTGTGTATGAATTCAAAGCTTTTCCACCAAAAGTAAGAAAGTTTTAATCTGTGAACAGCTGAGGATCTTGCCTAAACGAGACACGACAAGTTAATTAATGGCCAAACCAACGCTACTCCAGGATTGTACATGTACAAAATTTAAGTACCTCGACAGCATCCCTTGTTAATGAATGCCCAAAACAGCTGCATTCAAATTACTCAGGTTGCCATAACAACAAGATAAGGCAGCAGGTTTCTTTCCTTGCTTTAAACAATCTGGTTTGGCTGTGCATCCATAGGTGCAATGCCATGAATCTTGATTCAGTCAGCTGAATGGTGCTCAGTCGGTCTTCTGTGCATAAAATATTTCACATTTTTGGCTTTTTTTCCAAAACTGTCAGTCAGGTTCACTTCAAATTTGGTTTGGATGGGCCTTGCGTGAATCTTTACCAAAACATTGTTCTTGGAAACCGCTTGGCCAATTGCTTCGAAATGAACAAATATACAAAAGAAGAAAAAAACAAAAACAAAAAACCCCCCAAAAATTCATGACTCAAAACATTTTGTAGAGTGGTTATTTAAAAAGACACACACCCAAGGTACATCCCTGTCAAGTCTTTGAATCTAGCTGATGATTTTGTCAAAGCAGCAAAAAATGTGAATTGACCATTGCAATCCCCACGGATATACACAGTAATCAATACAAATGCATGCATTAAACAACTGACAAGTACCTAAGCTCTCAAAAAATTTATAAAAATAATCGCAAAAATTGCAGCCCCTCCTATGGGACAAATTAAGGTCAAGGGGTTCCCAGAAGTGCCTCTATGGAAAGTCAAAGCAATAGACCAAGTGTTTGTTTGTTTTTTAGTTGAAAGTCCTGCTATCACATCGAAAAAAAGAAAAGAAAACAAAACAAAACAGAACAAAACAAAGAAGACAAAAAACACCCGCCAAAAAAGAATATGAAGAACAAAAAAAAAAAAAATGTGTAGACCGATATACCCACATGACAGATATGTAAAACAGACTGCATCTGAATCTATCCCATTAAAACAAATGGTAGACGTGTATAATAAACTGTATATTAAGCCATCCCATTTTAAGAAAAAAATAAAAAAATCAACAAAAAGGCATATATACTAAACTGCATATTAAACTGTCTTGGTGAAAAAGTGAAAAGATAAGAAGCACTGAAAGGCTGATCAATAGTAAACTGCTTATCAAGCTATCCCATAACAAAAGAAAAAGACAAAAAAGAGAAAGAACTGATAGACTTGTATCATAAATTGTGTGCAAGGTTATTCCATTCAAAAAGAAAAGGAACTTATAGGGTGATAAACTACACAAGCTGTGCCTTTAAAAAAGGAACAAGAGGGCTGTGTGAACAGCCCATGCTCAGCTGACCTAGACATTCATCACACTTGCAGCTCTGTGAGCTTGGGTTAAGATCAAGGTCACCTATATTCTGACTAGGTCTGACCTTTATAGAACACTAACATGCACAACATTAAGGTTCCAGTTCAAATAGTTCTCAAGTTATAGTGAAGAGTAAAATTCTTGTATGTTGCACTGTGACCCCAGAAATAGGGTCAAGATCACTCATGTGCTGCCTTCACAGAGAAACATTAACATGTGCAACATCAAGGTCCTAACTCAAAACACATCTCAAGTTGTCAAGTGAACAGTAAATTTCATGTTGTCCTGTGACTTTTGGGAATGAGGTCAAGGTCCAAACATCACTGGAGCATGACCATTTGCACAAAAGTAGGTAGACACTTATAAAAGGTACATCCCCACCAAGTTTGGCACAAATCTGGCCAAAATTATTGAAGTTATAACCATTACAAGAAATTCCCATGTTAAACTTTCCTGTTAAAACTTTTTTACAGATTTAAAAAAAGTCATAAAAAATCCAAAAAACCAATGGATTGTGACCATTTGAACAAACATGGTAAACACCCACCCAAGATACATTGCCACCAAGTTTAAAGCGAATCTGACAGACTGTTTCTTCAGAGAATTCAAAATGTGAATTACCATTTGAATGCCCATTGACTTGCATAGTGAGCAATAGAAAAGGTGCATTTACGGATAAGTACCCGAATTGACAAAAAAATCGTTAAAAATCAGGAATCCACAGCAGTGCTACCTAGTGAACATCTTTGCTCGACCCTTTCACAAGGAACATATCCATAAAGTTTCAACTTAATCTGAGTAACGGATCTGGAGAAGAAGTCACAAGTATCAGAAACGCACAAAAATTCATAAAAAAATTGCAGCACCATCTTATGAACCAATTAAGAACTAGGAGTCCCCAGGAGTGTTATTATGTCATATCAGAGCAATTGGGTGAGTGGTTGTGGAAAAGAAGATTTTTTAATATTTGTCATAAAAAGAACAAAAAAATCATTAAAAATCCAAAAATCACTGGAGCGTGACCATTTGAACAAACCTGGTATAAACCCACCAAAGGTACATTGTCACCAAGTATAAATCAATCTGGATGACGGTTTTGGAGAAGTTGAAAATGTGAATTAGCATTAGAATGCCCATTGACTTGCATAGTATAATCAATAGGAAAGCTGTATTGACCGACAAGTACCTGCATTGAAAAAAATCGTTAAAAATCAGGAATCCACAGCAGGGCTACCTAGTGAACATCTTTGCTCGACCCTTTCACAAGAAACATATCCACAAAGTTTCAACTTAATCTGAGTAACGGATCTGGAGAAGAAGTCACAAGTTTCAGAAACGCACAAAAATTCATAAAAAAATTGCAGCACCATCTCATGAACCAATTAAGAACTAGGAGTCCCCAGGAGTGTTATTATGTCATATCAGAGCAATTGGGTGAGTGGTTGTGGAAAAGAAGATTTTTTAATATTTGTCAAAAAAAAAAAAAAAAAATCATTAAAAATCCAAAAATCACTGGAGCGTGACCATTTGAACAAACCTGGTAGAAATCCACTGAAGGTACATTGTCACCAAGTATAGATCAATCTGGATGACAGTTTTGGAGAAGTTGAAAATGTGAATTAGCATTAGAATGCCCATTGACTTGCAAAGTATATTCAATAGGAAAGCTGTATTGACCGACAAGTACCTGCATTGAAAAAAATCGTTAAAAAATCAGGAAACCACAGCACTGCCACCTAGTGAACAACTTTGTTTGGCCCTTCCATCAGGAACATATCCACCAAGTTTCAGCTTAATCTCACAAAAAATCATAAAAAAAATAGAAAAAAATCACAGCGCCACTTGGTGAACAAATTAAGAACAAGGAGACCCTGGAAGTGTCCCTGTGCGATATCAAAGCAATTGGGTGAGAGGTTTCGGAGAAGATTTTATAAGATTTGCCCAAGAAAGAACAAAAAAATTCATAAAAAATCCAAAAATCAATTGAGCATGACCATTTGAACAAACTTGGTAGAAACTCACCCAAGGCACATCCCCACCAAGTTTGAAGTGAATCTGGCTGATGGTTTTGGAGAAGTCGAAAATGTGAATTGTGGACTGACGGACGTCTCTTGTAAGATACACTTATGTAGAATAACATGACCCATATTCATTAATATCAAACCCAACAATGACAGCAAAGAGATTCCAGAGTTACCAAAGCATCAACATTCATCTTCCAATACCAATGTGAAAAAACAAATTTCACTCCTGACTTGAGGCAAGCAGTCACCCAAAAAAGGCAACTGGTGGTTTTAAACCGGTCCTCTCAACCTTTGAAATATTCTTCAATAAAAAACAGACTATAGTGTTTCCAATATGTATAGGTCCAACCACTCAAAATCCAAATTTTATTACTTCTGCAAAAGATAAAGGATAATTGGTAGGCCTATCACTATTTTGGTTCTTCTGACTAGTTCATCAGCTGAGTTTATACCAAAAGTAGAAAGTAGGTCTGTATCGTTTTTGTGATATCTATGAATCTGGAATATTATCTAATTAATAAGTTATTTAGTCACTGTTATTGACGGATGACAGACCCTCACAAAAGCTCAGGTGACTGACAAGGCAGCTGAGCTAAAAAAAAAAGAACTGATACAAAGCACATGCAAGAAGCTGTACATATAGCTATCCCACTAACCCTGTCCCCCTTGAATTAAGACCAAGTCAACAGCTTTCCTTGGCAGTCAAATTTTGTTTCATTACAGTTGAAATTAGTTGAAAACAATGAAGCAGACAACATTTGACCAACAATACTATTCACTATTCAGTAGTAGTTTAATACGAAGGATATTCTGTATGGCTCAGTATACTGCAGATTCCTATTGGCTGGAATCTTTGCATGGTTTCATCTAATGGAGGACACCTTGCTTATAGAATTTAAACAGAGTTGAAGTTTAACTTGTTAAAATAGGAATATAATTCAAGACAATGTCTTGACACTAAACACATGTGTACAATAATAAGTGTGATTATGTCACTGAGCTAGAACTCAAATTTAATGAGTGGCTCCCTTTAATTTACAATACCGCAAGCAATTATACTCATTATGGAAATTGTATGGCATTAAATAACAACAATGAATCTCTTCATCAGTAGTTGATAATGCTTTACATATGGATATACATGTACCTCACTGAAACATGTAAATGTACCTACCACACAAGTGCATGACCCCTCCCCCCTTCAACAAAGGCAAAAAAAAGTTAATTGAATTTCATCCAATGTCTGATTTAAAAACAACCCTATTATACACAGAAACTCTAAACTTATCGTGATTGTACCTCCATACAAGAAGTTTGGCCTTTTTATGCAGAGGAATGAAGATGTTTAAAATTATGCAAATTAGGGGCATATGAAATTTTAAATCTTGAATATCTTCAAAAGTATAATAGATACAGATAACTTCAACTAGGGGTAGGGTTATTGGCCATTGCACACCTAATGAGTTAAATAGAAAAGTTGTAGCAATTTAAATTATGCTAAGTAGCACCATCGGAAATTTTAAATCTTGAATAACTTCAAAGCTATAATCGATAGAAATGCCTTTCCAACTTCTACTCCTATGTTATGGACTAGTAAGCAGCAATTTATAAGGTTTGAAGACACACACACTGATTTTGCTATGCAGCAAATCATTTTTGTCTCGCCAGCTTAAGCTGTTGGCGAGACTAAGCAGTCCGTCTGTCCGTCCATCAACAAAAAATTTCGGAGTGACTTTAATTATGCTGGCGAGACATTCATGCCCCTGGCTTCATGACTCTGGCTTCAAGTTGTTTGTGTATATTTCATGAGTTCTTCATGACAAACGGCTACAATCTCTTGCCAAAAAAGTATAAATTTTGCAGTTTACATACTCCATGGGTGGCTACATCATGTAGTCTTTACATGTATTACATTTCAAATGCCTGCCCCATGTAGCAGACATGCACAGGTGTGTAATTGTCTATTAATCATGCATGAAAGACTCGACACTTTGTGTAAGAGTTGTCCAGAGGAAGCTAGAAAACCAAGTAACATTGAAGTTCTTGAACAACTGAAACTGACGGCCATAAATTTACTCAAAGTGTCATCATGTGGCAAATAATGCAGACTGGATCAAATGTGGCAGATTTTATTGCAGACAGTACATGTATGTTGGACTATATTTTGTTGTTGGAGGCACCCCTTTCACGAATACTAACTTCTATCAGTCCAAAACTTAAACAAAGAACTGATTCACTTTTGCCTTGTTATTGCATATTTAATCGCCTTGCCAGGTCATAGAGAGCAGACTGTGCAAGAACACCTCAACCATTGTTTCTTGTTACACACATCCGCAGATAACCATACCACATTGCTTCATACTAAATAGTACATACTACATAAATGAAATTCCATGCATAGATGTGAAGTGAAATCTATAATGGTCAAACTCAGGAGAATAGCACAACTTAATGGTTGCAGTTGAAATGTGGTCAGCTTTTGGGTGACAGCAATTACTGTTGTCATGCTATATTTATTTATTTGCAGATAAATCTGATCTAAGGGTGATTTAAAATATCCAGCATCATTTTAATCCTTTCCCCCTCAAACCGGCCAAAACCGGCTGGTGGTCAAATGTCGTCTGCTTCAGTGTTTTCAACTAATTTCAACAGTTATGAAAAACAATTTGACTGAGAAATGTAAGTGAGACTTATCAAGATCACATGCCCCAGGTCAACAGCTGCCAAGGAAAGCTGTTGACTCAGTTTTAATTCAAGGGGGAAAGGGTTAAGAGAGGTGGTCCCTGTATTGTCCAAATCATTGATGTGAACTTGGCTTAATTGGGATAAAACTAAAAGACAGTTAGAATGGAATGAAAAACGAAAAGCTATACATACATACCAACTCAAATTTGGCAGAAAGACCAGGTTTGATGACAAGTTTCAATTGAGCACCCCCGCCAGTTAGGAAATTTTATGAATGCAAGTCTCATTAGTTCAGAGCAGTGTTTTGAATATTACAGCACAAGTTCACCTAATTGTCAGTAAAATTTAAAATTCTTTGTATTTTTTACCATTTTTAACTAAGTATGCATGAAGGTGACAGCATTCTTAAACATTGTACAGGTCCTATTCAGAGTTCTTGAAAGGCCAGCTAAGGTGTGTACCACATACATGTAACTTTATTCTGTTGCCTTGCATTTATGCTACTTAACTTGATAAGGAGTCCTTTTTTTTTTTGAGACAATGTGGACATCTGATGCACAATTGAAATGCATTGTTCAGTCTGATTTTGGTCATTTTGTGCTCATTCATTTGATCAGTGATGTGAGGGTCCCAAAGGGAATTCAATATGGTGTATGGTGTACAGTTTTTGTTGTGAGTGTTAAAGGGATGTCACCACCACATATTTCTGGTAGACATGTTACTTAATTCTACTATGACATCCAGATACACTTTAGAGACTCTGAAATTGCATATCATAGGCTGATGTAACGAAGTGCATTGTAGTTCAACATGCAAGGTCTCAGTCACAGTTAGCAATCTATAAAAAAAAAAAAAAAAAACAGAAAAAAAAAAACAGAAAAACATTATGGGACACAGCTCTGACCTGGTGGAGTTGAGCTAATTGACAATTCTGATAAACTTGCCTACTTTTATTGACTATGGTCATTCCAAAATAAGACCTGTGATTAGCAGGATTATAAATCAGGTGAGGGGAGCATGGACCCAGCAATCTCTGATTGCATCTGAATTTTTCTTTTATAGAGTCTCTCTGCATGACGGAGACTAGGAAGCTACTTCACTGGCTGATGCGACCCAGTGGTTCCCCCAGAGGACGTGCTGCATACGATGACCGCAATAAACCAAGCTGGGTTCCTGATGAGCTCTTCAAGAGTCCCACGGCCAAGTTCTCCAATGGTCGATACAAGATGAGCAGGCGAGTTGCTGAGGACAACCTGCAGGATCTGGTGGCCGTGTTCTACCAGACGTTTCCAACGATCTACAACGAGGTAAGAGTTGCAGTTGAGAGGAATGGGCATCAGATGCCAGCTCGGTATCAGGTACAGGTAGGTCCACCTCCAGAGACCCCAGCTGAAGAAACTGTACCCCCACCTGCTAACCAGACCCGACCTGGACGACGACCAGTACGACCACGACCTCCTTGTGTTAGGTCCCATGCAGATGATCGATACCGTACTTGTCGGGGGGAAATTCCAAACAGGCATAAATGTGGCCCCAGACAGCAACGGCTAGCAGAGCTTGCAGCCTTACAGGCTGCTGTGGTAGAACCAGACGAGCAGGTTGGCCCGGTGGGCCACGTTTTTCAGTCAGCAGCAGATCCTGATGAACAGGAGGACCGTGACAGGGACCGCAGGGGTAATCGGGAATGCTCTCGCTCATCATCTCCCCTCTCTTCCTCGGATGAGCAGGGTCGAGATGGTGGGCGTGAACGCTCACGATCTCCCTTGGGGCCCCTTTCATCCTCGTCCGATTCAGAGTTGACCATGGTTACCTCTTTTTCGTCACGGTCGCTCCTGTTCTCCTCACCAAGCTCTTGGTCTTCTTCACAGCAAAGTGACCTTGATTGGTCCTTCCAGGGTGATCATGAACGTTCATGCTCATCATCTTCCCGGTCTTCTGTTGATTGCTCTCAGCGGCAACCATCAGAGGACCGAAGTGATGATGAACGTGAACGCTCACGATCCCCTGTGTCTCCCTTGATTGCTAACCCTACGTGGGTTACCAATCGACGGAGACGTGCACTGTCTCCCTCGTCTGATAACCCCTCGTGGGTTACCAAGCGAAGGAGACGGGCACCATCTTCCTCTTCTGATAGCCCGTCAGAGGTTACCAATGGAGAGAGATGTGCACAGTCTCCGTCAACTGATAACCCCTCGTGGGTCACCAGTCGACGTAGACGTGTACCATCTCCCTCCACTGATAACCTCTCGGAGGTTACCAATCAAGGGAGATGTGCACAGTCTCCATCAACTGATAACCCCTCGTGGGTTACCAGTCGACGTAGACGTGCACCATCTCCCTTGAATGGTAACCCCACACGGGCTACCAGTCCAGAAAGATGTTTTGCTGTCTTGGGTACTCGTCTTCGGGTGCCGCCACTTGCGTCTGTTTTTCCCATGCTTGAGAGGAGATCTGTTGGGATTCCACCATCAGGCAGGCAATGGCCAGGTGGGGAAAACAGATGCAATGGTGGGAAGAGGAGTGCCCTCGGCATCCCAGGCTACTGGAGGGCGACCAGGCTCGCCACGGCCTGGCAGGCTCTCCATGGCCCGGCTGTTCACTCCTAGAGTGAACAGCAGAGTCACCAGTTTTAAATAGAGTGTTTCATGTTAAACTTTGTAGTCTTATAAAGTTACTGCTGCAATATTTACAGTTGTTGCCATTCTTATATCACATGCATAATAGATTATTCTGCTGCCAGCAGAAATTTGTTTCTTCCTTCCCAAAAGCGTGAACACTTTTATTAGTGGAAAGTTTATTTGATATTCAACAGTTTTAGGGACACATGACAACATACACATAGGCACCTAAATTCCTTTGATTTAGAATATAGGTACAGTTGCTTGCAATGTTGGAGCTCCCAATTCGGCAATGTTGCTGTGTTTTATCATTAAATTCTTCTCTCAAACCAAGTGTTTTCTGTATTATCTTCAAAACTGGCAGAATATATAGTTTGACTCAATTTCTACCAATGTACATTTAGTGGCACCACTGTAATTCAGGCCTGAGAATCTTCCTCTTTTTTGAGGAAATCCTCTTTTTGGGGAGTTTATTTTGAAAAGTAAATCCAGAATGGTGTGAAATACGCAAATTTGCAGAGATCTGTAATTAAAAGTTGTGATAGGGGTCATTTTCTCTCCTTTTACAAGTCTCCGTTTTCATCCCATGATTAACAAGAATCCATGGTCAGTATTGGAATACTAGAGTTCATGTATGTTTATGATTTTTTTTTTTTCCAAACCTGTTTCCTATATCAACTCAACTCAGCCTGGGACTTATTTTGGGTTGAATTTATCTAGCTGAGCATGGGCTGTTCACAGCAAGGCCCTCTTGTCAAGGTATTTACTGGTATTCCATGTGGCAGCATTTCAATTACTGGTGACTCTGGATGCCAGACAGTTGGCACATGTACAGGACATGTGTCACAGGTGTTGCATTCAGCATACATGTATTAACTATGTTTACCAACCGTTGGATCTTGGGGCTCCAGGGCAGCATATGTACTTTGTGAAAACCAAAGTTTGTGCTGATTGCACATATACATGGAAAAGGAACATAAATACTTGGTACTTAATTTTTTGTCTTGCCTTTGAATAAAAAAAGAGAGCTGGGGATTGTGTGCCCATTGCCATCCACAGCATTGTCATTCTATGGATCCTGAAATTTTTTTGGCAAAGGGTCTGATGTCACCACTGGTCTCGTGACCTCAGAAGGACAAAGTCACACAAGTCGACTTTTCATTTCACTGCTGTTGAAGGGTTAGTTGCAGACTTTCCAAATTTGTATTACATGTGGTTCCATCTGATTTTTTAAATGTTAATCTTATGCCAATATTACTTTCTATTGTCATGATAGTGTAATTGGTACTCTGTAGCATTTTGATGAATTTAAGTTATGTAGTTACTTAAATTCGACACATTTTGACCATTGAAATACTTTGCAAGACCAGTAATCTACATGTATAACAATAACGTAACTTGGGATACTCATCAGCAGAAGTAGAAATGACCACACTGAAGCAACTTGCGACACATATTTTGAGAGTAACTGGCAACTTTGACTCTGGCATATGAATTTTAATTACATTTGGTTTGTTGGTTTGGGATCTGATGCATTTTTCCTGGAAATGAGTATCTTGGTGACCCTCACCTAACATTCCTGAACCAGTCTTGTATATGTTACGTGAGTATATTGCATCGAATTTTGACTTCTTTCTATAGAGGTAACAGCCACAGACTGGACCATTTCATAAGCTTATGGCTGCCATGAACTCACCTTTCGTGTCAAAGGCTTTTGTTTTCCTCGGTAGGTCATGCCACAATTTAATCATAATTAATGCTGAATTTTTGTGAACATCCTTGGGCTACAAGTTGTGCTTCGTATCTTTCAATTAAACTGTTAGCACACTTCGTTTTGAACACATACCCACTAGCTTCCAACTGCTTACAGCCCTTGGGTCTACAAGCTCATATACATTGTTTTCCATTATAGTGACTTTATCTTCTTGTCCATGGCAGCACTCCAATCTCCCTCATTTCAACCTGACAATGCTTCCTTAACAGTTATTGGGTCACTCAGTTCATCATTTCTACTCTCCATAGACATTTGGAGGGTGTGTCTTTCCCCGTGACCTTCATAAGACCAGCTCTGGTTCATCAACAGTTTTCTTCTCATCACTCCAACACACCAACTGGATGTATCCCTTGTTTACTTCTGTATTTGGCACATCCTGTGGCATACCCTGCTTTAATTTGCTAAAGATGACATCTCTACTGCAAAAAACTTTCTCTCACACCATATCAAAGCAAAATTGTCTGAACCCTTTTGTCTCAGTGCTGTAGCCCAGGAGAATACACTTTCTTAGTCTTTGAATCTAATTTCTGTCTCTTATCTTTGTTAATATGCAAGACAACCAAACACTTGTAGATTCTCAAGATTTGCCTCCTGATTTCTCTGTGCCTCATAAGGTGTCATGTCAGGAACTGCCTTGGTTGGACTGTGATCACAGAGATACACTGCTGTTGACAGCGTCTCTGCCCAGAATTTCTGTGGCAGATTCGCATCTGCCATCATTGATCGCATTGTTTCATTCTCTCTGACACTCCATCTTGCGGTGTTTTTGGAACTGTCACCTCATGCAGATTACCTTCAGCTTTTAAATAACTAGTAAACTGTGCTGATGTATATTCACCTCCACTGTCAGTGCGAAGTGCCTTCAATGTGTGCCCTCTTGTATTTTCTACTAATCCTTTCCACTCTAGACAAAACCGAAACACTTGGTCCTTGGTCCAGTATATAAACCCACGTGCAGCGGGTCTTGTCATCAATGAACATCAGGATATGTACTCAGCTCCAATTAATGACTTTTCATTCATTTTTCCATATACATCACTGTGTACTAATTCAAGCAGTTCCCCAGCTCTCTTAGCATAATCTGTTGGAAACCGATTTTGATTCTGTTTGCCTTCAACACATGGTTCACAGAAGTTCAGTTGTTTTGTGGAGTCATAGTCAAAACCTGTCACTAATCCTTTGTTATCCAGTTTTCCTAATCTCTGTTTTCTCAGGTGACCATAGTGACCATGCCAGACATCCTCCTTGATGACTGAACCTTGGCTGTTAGTCACAACACATGTCTTTTGTTGATTAACACTTTCACAATCCAGGCAGTACAGACTTGTTCATCTCATTGCCATGGCAATAATATGTTGCTCTACGTCTAAAATAGAACAGCCAGTTTTGCTGAACTCTGTAGTTTTCCCAGCTTGCATTGCCTTTGATACATTAAACAAGTTATAAGACAGCTTGGGCACATACAACACATTATGTAACTTGTACCTTTTGAAGTCGTGAGTTTGGCAACCTTGCTCATATTCAGCAGGACAACTCCAGATCCCATTGCCTGTTAACCACATTGCCATCTCCCAGTTCAACTTCCAGTAGTTGGTCCAGATTATTAACAGTTCAAGAAATGACTTGCTATCATTGTACATATGACATGTTGCACCTGAATCTACAATCCAGCTGTTCAGATGGGTGGTTGCATTAGCTGACAAAGCGTGCCTGACCAGTGGTCCTGCACACTCACTATCTGAACTATTGTGGTCCTTTCCCTTGTATTCTGCTGTTTTTGCCTTTTTCTCCATCTGACTGAAGTCATGCTCATTATTCGAGAGCTCTGTACAGTTCATTTTAACATGCCCAATCTTTCCACAGTGATGGCATCTAAAGGACCCTTTTTGTTTCTTTTGAGTTTGGCTGTCATGGCTGATTCACTGTTTGTATCTGCTTGTGCTCATTCTTTTCATTTCACCTCTTCATACCTTTCAGTCATTATTTCCTTCCTTGGTACCTCTGCATTTGCTTCTAGTGCTGTTACCAATTAATGTGTTGTAGGAATATGGCAAGCTTGCCAGCAACGTGACTACTTGATCTTCCTCCTGTGTTGGTGCCCCAATGAATAACAGTTCTTAAAAGATCTCAGTCATCCGCTTTATGTGTTCCTTAAGGGGATTTACAGCTTTATGTTTCAGCACATTCCACCTCTGCCGCAATGATGATGATAGCTTGTGGGCCCAAGTTTTCCTTTCAAAATGATGTACTAACTTCGTCTATACCACTACTAGGTCCACGGGATCCTCCCCCCCCCCCCCCACAATGGCAGCCGTTGCCTTGTCTTTCCTACCTCTGAATTTTGCTGCACCAGCTGCTACAGTAGGAGCCTCCTCAGTTTCGTTGACTATCAATCACAAACATATCTTTCATCAGCGCCATCCTGCACAGCACCTTTCTCGTATATGTAGCATAATTTGACCCATTCAATGGTACAATTAGCACAGTGTTAGCTTCAGTTGTCATGGCCATTGTATGGTTTCATATGCACAGTCCAAAACCATTTCCTTCAAGTTCAAACAGAACAACTCAACAAATTCTCCTGGAAAATGTCCTTAACATGTTATTTTTTAGAGTACAGGAGTACTATTTTTTCTCTAATGTTAGGACATACATGTACATTTTTTGAGAATATGCATAGCCCTCCCCACTTCCTCCCCCTTCCACTTGTATCTAATGGTTGGTATTTGAATGTGCATCTTCTTCAGATGAATTTACTTGTGAGAGAGCTTGGTTGAGGCAGGCTAAGTGATACATAGCTGATCTTATAGGATTCATGTAGCTGAACTTATAGAATGGGTTAAAGTACTGTTATTTTTACATGTATTAAGTCTGTCAACTGCTCATTATGAATAAGTGGTTGTGCAATGAAATAATTATTGCTTACCTTGACCAAAGATCAATGACATCTAAGATCCAGATAGTCATTTGTTCAGTAC
>CAXHWN010002353.1:0-12381 GCA_964020975.1 Hermodice carunculata | reverse complement strand
TATATTATATATATATATATATATATATATATATATATATATATATATATATATATATATATATATATATATAAATATAATATATATACATACATATATATATATACATATATATATATATATATATAAATATATATATAGTGTCTGCCTCAGTTTCTTTTTTTTCAGATAAACATCTCACCATCAGGAAGCATTTTATGCGAGGATTACAGATGGCATCAACATTGAGAGAAGGCTCGGGCTGAGCGCAGTCCACGCCGACGACAGTTGTTGGCTGTGACTTATCATAGATAGAAAGGGTTAGAACATTCTCCAATCTTCAAGGCCATTTAAACTGAAAACAATGTGTATTTAATCGAGTTTTGAACAATTCTGCAACTTGAAGAAAACCGTTATCATAAGAGCAACATTACAATTCTGATTCCTAATCTCTGATATTGATGCCTAAAACTGACGTGTGACGTATACAGTATTAATTTTTCTGATATTTAATCAAAAATGGTTGGTTTAAACATATTTTTTATTTTAAAAAATCAATAGTACATAACTCAATTGTTCCATACAATTGGGAAAGAGGGCTTAGTCCTATTTGAATCCCTCTTGTAGGAAAGTACAAAGCGCACAGGACAAACGAGACACACAAAACAGGTGAAGAACACGTAGACATGGACAAGACAGAAAGGGGGGGGGGGCGGGAGCGTAAGTACGGAAATGGGTGCAGAAAGGTATGTTTAGGATGGTCGTAGAATCCATTAGGATCTGTACCGTAGATTAAAATGTCTAACTAGCCAATCCGGCAGATTTGAAGCGCTCAGTAGAAGAAATGTATTCATGGACAGCTGAATAGATGTCACCATTCATTTATAAGGAACATTCGGGAGAACCATAAAGCATAGATTGGATGGTGAACAGAGCAAGCTGAACAATTTTGATATGTAATCTTTTACGTGATTGCCTATATTTTGGACAACATAAAAAGTAGTGAAATGTATCTTCAATGGGGGAGCCGCAAGAGCAGTAAGGTGAATCTTTAACCCCAATTTTGAATAAATGCGAATTTAGAAGACTGGCACCCAAACGGAGGCGGGTATGGTGAATAGAATTGCGTCTATGGCCAAGTGTAAACAACAAAGGGAATTTAGTTGAATGGGGTACCGGTTTGGATATTGTGGATTTAAATACTTGAATTGTGGGAGAATTGCGGGTTTCTATGGGTAGCCGATTCCATAGTCTAACTGTTGAAAGGAAAAGGGATTTATCAAACAGATCAGTACGAGCTTGAAAATGAGTAATGCCATAAGGGTGACGAGTATTGAATGATGGAGTATGGGTAGTAATAATAGAGCATAGGGACTCGGGCACCAGTTGGTTAAAATTTTGTACATTAATGTTAGTTTGGAGGCCTCTCTACTTTTGGCCAACGTTTGCCAACCGACTTCCTGGTACAGCTTTTCGATACTGGTGCCATGCATGGCACCAGTCACGATACGAGCAGCACTGATTTGAACATCTTCAAGTTTTTTGGCATCCAACTCGGTACATCCACTCCACACTGGACTAGCATACTCGAGCACAGGTCTAATAAAGGAAATGTATACTGTCTCGAAAGTTCCTCGGTCCAGAATATATTTCAAGCCTTTCATGATATAAATAAATTTACTAGACTTGATTATAATTTGAGACATATGGTCGTTCCGTCGCAAGTCTGACCGCAGAGTAACCCCAAGTGCTTATGCTGGGAAATGTTATCCAAAACATGACCTTGAAATATAATTGGTGGGTGGTTAGGAGAATTAGTTTTCCGAGAAACAAACATAGATTCTGTTTTTTGGGCATTCTGGCACAGAGCTCTAGTACTGAAAATCTTCAATTGAATGGTTATCTTGATATTATTCGTCGGGATCGACCTGATGGGATTGGTGGTATTGATTTTGCCCAGGAACCAAAAATGGTTCGTGGGGAAAATGCTGAAAACTCCACCACGATAACTCATATAATCATAAAATAATAACATTTTTTTTCATGATTTTACAAGTCACTATTGGCTAAAATAAAAATTTTCTTTGAATAGAAAGAAATCTGAAACTGTCAGATTTGATTCACATCTGCCTCATGAAGAAAAGCGTACCAAGCTGACAAAACACACACACACACACACACACACACACACACACACACACACACACACACACACACACACACACACACACACACACACACTAATAAACCCGTAGAATCGATTTTCATGAATGCACGGCATTGCATCGATGCATCTATCTCTTGAGGGTCTAAAAAACTTGCCGGGAGAGTTGTCAACCTTGTGTGTAATTGAATGGGTGTATCTTGGGCTCGCATGTTTGATAGTAATTATAAGATTACCTGCATTTAGGGTGGTTCGGTGAGTGCACGTACATATGCTATTGGAATTTTTCATGTCCGCGAGAAAATTTATTCTTGCAGATACATATTTCTATCTTAATGATCCATGATGCAAAATTACATGAATTTTCAATGTCATTTGACTTGGGGAAAGAAGACATTTTGGTCACTTAGAAAATAAGTCTAAAACCCCCACTGAAAATTTGTAGGTAGATTTATCAAATGTGCATCCAAAAGGAAAGGGCAGTAATGAAGAATTCATGTGCCTGTGCAGTAAAGGTCGCTATAGTCAGCAGGTCTAGAATAGTATACTTCGTAATTCACAACTAAACGTGAAATTGTAAGTATATATGCCAAACGTGTCATGGAAAAAGCTGACTTCTCAGATAAAGTGCAGGAGCTCGACTTCAAAAGTTACCATTTAGCCACCAGTAGCCAGTCCGGTGAGGAATACATTATCCAGTCCTCCAGATCTAAATGCGCATTTGACGATGATTGTGACCTGTCCTATTGTAACGTATAATAGTGTATTTGTATCAAAGTCCATGAATCAACAGACGGGCATCATGTTGTATACAGGAATATGCCAATCGATGCTTACTGACGAAACAAGGGAGTTTTTTCATTGAAACAATCTGAGATAAAATTAAAAAATGGTACTCTCATCTTATCATCTATGTGCACAATATCACAATAATATTCTCGTATTATCGTTCGGTTGGGTGGGACATCGGAACCAACTGGCAGTAACACTGTAAAACGACACAAATGTAAATTCTAACCATACATGATGTTTAGTTTCATCTTCTGAAACTTATGTTTCTTACCACAACAGACCATATGTGCAAATTCAAGATGAAAAGTTTAAAAAGTAATTTGTTCCACAAGAACAGATTACAGATTCGTCTTTGTGCCATTTAGATCGAAAAATGCGCGAGAAATTAAAATCTCTCATATGTCTGGCGCCAGTTGATATAGCGTTCTTGTAGTATTAAAAATGTAACAAAGACTAATGAAATAAAATGAAAAATAAAATAAAGTAAAGTAAATTAAAACAAAATTAAAATAGATAAAATAGAAAAACATACACAAGAATTAAAGTAAACCTACCTCTCTGAATGGATAAATAGTACCCGGATGTTACGTGTATTCAGGTAGTTAAAAGATAATGAAGCAGAACAATAACCCGGTTTGCGTGGCATGTGATTACTTGTAGAAACAAATTGTATGAATCGTCATACCATCAATTTATTGACAACGGCTTACGTATGCAGTTATCAGCAAAGCTCTGTAGAGTACCCAGGTACCCGTGGGTATCAGGATATCGCAACAATGTGGGTATTCGAATTTGCTCCCCGGCACCGGATACCGTGGAGATATATATATATATATATATATATATATATAAACATATGACACGAGAGAGAGAGAGAGAGAGAGAGAGAGAGAGAGAGAGAGAGAGAGAGAGAGAGAGAGAGAGAGAGAGAGAGAGAGAGAGAGAGAGAGAGAGAGAGAGAGAGAGAGAGAGAGAGAGAGAGAGAGAGAGAGAGAGAGAGAGAATAAATTGTCAAATCTTGAAGTCAAGATGAGAGATGTTGCCAATAGGTAACAGAAACCAGAAGCAAGCTCCGAGCCTCAATTTTTTATTACTAACTGGGGTGTAAAAAAACCAAATGTATATGTGTATGCATGTATGTATGTATGTGTGAGTCAATACAGGCGAACCTGCGTATGTACAATTTTGTCGAATGCATACTGTATGACAGTTAACTATGGAGCACTATACTCAATGTGTTCATGTGGATTCTTACACAGATTATTCACAAACTGCTTTCGTAAAAGTTCAAAAGTTGTAACTTGCAAACAGTTTTAGCTAATCTAACATGGGTTGGAATGCAACAGAAATTAAATTGAAATAACACTATTGAAGCATTGCATCACAGAACATGACTGCACTAACAAAAACAAATATATAGAAATGAATAAACAAATGTACAAAGCACTGAGTAGGGACAAACAAAATGTATTGATCGAGGTCTACTCTCTGCCTGATGCTGTTATTTACATCACAAAATAAAAACTGCGAGAAAGTAAAACAACATACTGTTGTTGTATTTTCGTTGAAATGTTTTGGAATAAAGAAAAGAGGAAATTGATGAAATAAACATAGTATTGCTATGTTTGCATATTTACCATTTTCCTTAGTTGGAAGAGCGATAAGTCATTGCTCTTCACACTTGTGGCTATCAAATATCCCCGATAGAATGTTGACCTCCATCAAAATGTTAACTTTTAATTTCTTAGAAAATTTTCTATAGACATTGCGACAGTTTTAAGTTATATCTATCACAAAATCATGACTGTGATTAAGTAAAATAACATATTCTCAGTTATCCGATGAGGAAGAAACAACAACTTGAGCATACCTAGGGCGGCAAATTTAATGAATCAAATCTATATTGTAAATGGAATTGCACCAATTGAACTAAAGAATGTGACACAAACTTCCAATAGTGATTATTGGAGCGCTAGCTGCTAAGTCCACAGATTCCAGCGAGTTCCGGCTATTCCATGGGCTGGCGCCTCGTTCGTTTCCTGAGTGACAGAACTAAGTAGTCCTTGTAGCCAGAGTAAATATACCACATTGTCAATGACGATTCGTTTAATTTTTCTACACTTTCAAGTTATAGCTTAATGCATCTCGAAATTAAAATTCTTTAATGCAAGGTCATGCATGTATAGCAAACAAATGTTGCTTACATACTATGGAGCACGTGCTCCTGTTGTGTACGTACCGTACACAATAGTCACAAGAGGCAACAACGGTAAAGAGCAAAAAAAGGGCAATGAAAATTGAGGTGCCATTTCTAAACGGAATGGTAGCGGTTCTCCATCAGCAGATCTGAAACTTGTGAAAGAACCTGGAAAATTTGCACAATAAGCACTTTCCGGTTTTCAATAGACAATCAGTCGTCCGGGGGATCGACACCGAGGTTTCAAAAATTCTGATAACATACCCTTTACTGAAATAAGCCGGAGGGCAGGGTTACTTTCTTTACAATCCCTCACGAAGTGCCGCGGGAGGATATATACTCTGTAATAAGTTAAATCTTTGCTCTGTTTGGACAATCTTTGCATATGTGGCTAGCTGCATTACTTGGAAGAATTTTATCCTTCCGCCGACTTCTGGCTTCCCGCGAACGTCCGGCCCAGATATTCATCCGCGCACGTAAAGTAAATCGAAGCCGTAATGAAGCGAAGCGGGAACAAGATATCATGTCCGGCCAAACGCGACTGGTTGATGAGCCGGATTCCCGCGTTTCCTTACTTATGAATGTTTCGTCACGTCGTCTGCTCCTCAGCTATTGTCTTTGCAGACGACAACCGCTGCGATCGTGAGATATTTATTTTGCTAAAACCAGTTCTATCCTTTTGAATCGATAGGCACACAAAGTTTAATTTCGAGATGGAAGATTTTCAGACAGTGTGGGTCCGCATAGTACACCAACTAAATGCTGGAGACATGCAACTTTGTGTGGAAATCAAAGACTCCCATACAAGTACTGGTCCAAGCTGAAAGCTTTCTTTTATTTTAGTGTCGGTCGGTAGCACGCAATCCTTACATTGCGAGACAATACGTCTGTAACAGTGTTATGTTCGTCTATATTTTCTTATAAAAATGGCAATCCATATCAATTTGCCTTTATCGATTTTCACCAAATTGGTTGCATTTCAATTCGACTTTTTGGCATCTTTCTCTCGCTACTGGTCTCTTTTGCCAAGAATTACGGCGACTGTGTCGGAGCTTGCTCCATACAAAAGAGCTTCGGGGTGATCTATAGATACATTTACTGTTTCTTTTGATCGTAAAGAAGGGATACTTTAGCCCTGATTTCACGTTCCTATTCTCTCCGTGCCGTCGAGTCTTGCTATTGGCCTTCCGGTGTATCCTTAAAAAGAAAATGTTAATGTCCTTGTATATTGCTGCACACGACACCGTGACGTGGAATGACATCAGTGTGTCCACATACAGAGCAAGGTCTTTGAACCTGGTTGACTGTCATGATCATTGTCCTAAACATGTTGTAGTATTTTCTCTGCGCACCTCTCCCCCAGTAACTACGCAGGGAAACGAAAATAAATAGCATCAGTTTGAGCCCAGGAAAACAGAGTTCTGGTATCAATCTTAGTATCATCCACTCTGTGTTTTATGTTCAAATGTCTTCCGAAAAAATGTGGCATATCATAAACTATTATATGTGAAAGGAATATCGAAATAGGGAGTTGTATTCTTATAAATTTAGCCATTAAAAAAATCACAAAAGCAAAAGTATGAAAGGTATAAATGCTGATAATTAACATGTAGTTAAGACATATGCAGACAAACGATGAATAAAAACATAATAACGAAACAAAGTTGTTGTTACAAATTTTAGAACCTGGTATCGCAGGACAGGACATGAACAAATGTCGGACATTGATCAGACAACAAACATGATATAATGCCATGCAAATCAGACACAACGTGGAAATGTGACATTGAGTCTGTAGGTGCACTGTCGGCGAAACATTATCTAAGAGTACTTCAGTAAATGGGACTGGGAAACATTATATTCAACACAACCGGTTATGATTCCGTTTCCGCGATAAACTACTTCATTTGAAGCATTTGGAAGAGGCTAGTGTATCTGATGTGGTACACCTGCTTTATAAAATGGATGTCTCCCTTCTAACCCCATTCTCCAGGCCCAGTTGCGTTTCCGCGCTATTTTGCAATGACAGAAAGTCAATGGATAAACCATTTGCAGAACCCTCTCCGCGGTGTCAAAATATTCCCGTGGAATCAGTATACAGGAAACGAAAGGAGATTTAATGGAGCGATTGCCCCCGGGGTTGATGCGAATTTTTAAGAACAGTTGCCCAGAGAAAATGGCTACCCATACTGGAGGACACATGTGCTTCGCTTCTTGTGTAAGCCCACTCGTGGTCAAATGAAGGCTTTGAATGAACGCAGCACAAGAACCCAATCTGAATGGCACAAAGTCTCCAACCCGCGTGGGCAATGACTGTAAAACGCCTGGGGAGATAAAACCAGAGTATACCG
Source organism: Hermodice carunculata (assembly GCA_964020975.1). NCBI lineage: Eukaryota > Metazoa > Annelida > Polychaeta > Eunicida > Amphinomidae > Hermodice > Hermodice carunculata. The sequence goes on along the minus strand of CAXHWN010002353.1, from coordinate 4,898 downwards.
TAAATAAAACGCGTAAGTTCTTACTCCACTGCAAATGTGCTCACCTCTTCGTGCCCTTGTCAGGCTATTGAGATATAAAGAGGACAACTATATATTTACAATGATTGAAATAATAAAACATCATATAGTTTCTACATTCGTTGCACCTTGTAAAAGATTGAGCATAATTAATCATCATTTTTTCATAGGGTGGAGATTTACATATTTCATACGTGATAAATATGCCAGACACAGATGTAGCATAATTGGGGACTACCTGAAAAAGGAGAAAAAAAACAGTGTCAGTGGTATTGGCAATGCCGCTGTCGGAACCGCATTAGTTTGACTGTGATCGCCGCGATATAATTTTGATGTTAATGTATCGTGGGAACGTATAGTGTATCTATTCAGGGCTCAGTTGTTGGAGCGAAATTATTGCTTGCTTTGGTTGTACTTTCCATTGAAATTATACAACATCATAAAGGGTGTAATTAAGGATGGTGAGACCAAAGCTGACAACAGCTAATTGGCAATCATCCTTGGCGCGGGAACTTGGCCGTCAGTCTTTAGCAGCGATCATGCTCAAGTTCAGGGGAAGGGCGTTGTATTGCGAGGAAGCGAATAGCAAAAAACATTCCTGTAAAATTCCTGGTTGTGCCGTCTCGGTGATTCTATGCTTCTTGGGTGGAAATCAAATCAGGATGTTGCGTAAGTCAGTTAACAAGCATTCCATTCAGAGCTGATGGAATTGGGAAGAAAATTATCAAATACCTTTCCGCTGATCGGATGCATTCGGTGGAAATTATTAGGTGGGCACAATGTTTTCTCGTCCTCTACATTTAGTCCACATTTCCGCCTCCCGACGGACCCTTACATTTACAGTGGCCCCACGGACGTATTCCAAAGTGCCGGCCATTGCTTGTACAGCATTTCTGACAAGAGGTTGTGTAAACACGGAGCTACACGGGAGTCATATCAATCAAACCATGACTCTGGATATATGCGGGCAGTGTATGGCAATGGGCAGTCTTTATCTGTTCATTTCTTTTCGCTCAATTTTCCGGAAAAAACACAGATTACCCTCAGACGCGCGAGTGAATTTAAGAGAGTAAACGGGAGCCTGTATATCAAGAAGCTTCTTTGATATATTGACTCTCAAGGGGCCAGTAAAGTGTTTGTTGTGACTTGGTTGCTGAACGAAACAAACACTTCACTCTGGGTGCCAAATACTGCAAGAGTTATCAAGTGTAATATCGTGTACTTTGAAACGATTCACAAGTGATAAAATACATCGTAAATATTACTACATTAAACAATCCCTCCTTACGGAGATTCAGAAGGTGTATTGTTAGAATATCACCGTGTGTAATAAAAATAATAATGTTATGGGGTGCAATTGTGATAAAATGAAGAGCGTCCATACAATGAAGTTTTTCAACAGAAAAAAAGGCAGACAAAGAAACGGATGGAGAGGGGGGGAGGAGAGAGAGAGAGAGAGAGAGAGAGAGAGAGAGAGAGAGAGAGAGGGAGGGAGGGAGGGAGGGAGGGAGGGAGGGAGGGAGGGAGGGAGAGAGAGAGAGAGAGAGAGAGAGAGAGAGAGAGAGAGAGAGAGTCAATTGTCAAATCTTGAAATCAATAATACAACGTTGAGGTTATTTTTTGGGCTTATATACCCAGTAAGTCTCTCACAAAATTTCAATACTGTACTAATGAATTCGAAGATTCGCAGAATATAACATATACCCTGCAGACGACATTTGAGATTGTCCGTCACTTTGGATTAGTTAAAAAGGGAATTAAAGCTTTTTGGCTCATTTTGTGGGCAATAACGCCACTTTCTGAGGACAACTTGTCTTCTAATTAGAAATGTATACACCTGTTCACAGAATAAGGAGTGATAGATATTGTAAGTCAACATGTACACCATTCATCTGTTATATATAATAATTTTCTCCTTCACCACAAAAATGTCCAGAAGTGGCCGGATGCAGCTTATGTGTTATTGGCCTCAATTCGTGATTAAATTCCGGATCGTTAGTGCAATATTGTTGGAATAGAGTACCGTAGATTATACATACATGTATCAGAAAATTAATCCATGTGCATTCTTTATTTTCAAAAAAAATCATTTTGCAGTAGGGAAATTGTTGAAGGGTTAACCCTTTCGGTGGCAAATTTTGAACTGAGTCAACAGCTTTTCTCGGCGCGCATGCTCGCCGAGAAAGCTGCTGAGCTGGGGTATTCTCTCAGCATACTGGTATTTGAATGAAAGGTCTTTTTACGAGGAATACGAATTGGGGATCCTAATGATAATTCAGACTTGCCTGACGTATGTAAATCGAGTTCAGACGTGATTGGCACTGAAAGAGTTAAATTACCATGTAACAAATCTTCAGTTCTGTAACAGTCAGGGTGAAATACTTTTGTTCATTTCGTTGTGAATTTGAGTGATCTATTTCGGCCTCAACTGTAAGAAATGACAGATCGAGTTTCACCTTCCCTGAAAAGCACCTTATCAGCTATGTTACATGTCAGCCACAGCATACTTTTCAGATCCAATATTCGTTATTAAGTACCGCATACGTATGCTTTTATTAACACTTCAAATGACGTTCATTTTGACTGATGTCGAGACAAATCAACGCACGTGGTACAATCTGATAGCTGGTGCTGATCTTGTCTGACAAGGGAGTTTTTGTAATTGTAACATCATATTACATTAAATCAGACGCTTCAAAAACGTTCATCTGAAACATTTGTTCAAGTCCGTATTCACATGGTCTTGATTTATGTTGGTTTTGTCTCAATTCATTGAATTGCCTAAACACACGTACGTTCATCTAAATGATTTGGTCAAGTCCGAATTCACATGTTCTTGATTTATGTTGGTTTTGTCTCAACTCATTGAATTGCTTAAACACACTTAATTTTCTATAATGTGCCGTTGCAGACGTTTCGTTGATTTCCTTTCCTTTTGTTTTGCATGGAATGCATGAAGCATATATCAACACAGACAGAGACAGAGACAGAGACAGAGACACAGACACAGACACACACACATACACACACACACACACACACACATATATATATATATATGCATATATATATATGCATATATATATATATGCATATATATATATGCCATATAAAATATATTATTTGGCATACATCAACATATTTATATTTATATATTAATATTTGCTGTCCAATTTTCGAATGATTTATCAGTATGTGGTTTAAAATTGTTATGTTTTCTCAAAAAAAATAGATAAATAAGTAAACGAAAAAAAAAATAGATAAATAAATAAATGAATATGAATGAATAAATAAATAAACAAACAAATGAATTAATAAAATAAAACAGTATCTTTTTTCTTTAATAAACGAGTTCATTTTAAACAACATAAAGAACAAATTCGAGAATAAAAGCATCCTGAGTAAATTCTCTCAAGAGAGAAAATATAAACTCAGTCGGAAAATTCGCTTGACCATTGAAAAGACTTTGGCGTACTGTTCTAAAGCTTGAAACAAAAAACAAAAAAGCAAAACAAAAACAAAACAAACCACCCCAACCCCAAAGAAACAAAACAAAACAAAACAAAAACAAAAAACAAAAAAAAAACAGAAACAGAAACACACAAAAAACAACAAACAAAACAAAAAAAAAACCCCAATAACAAAAATGGAAAAAAACAAACAAACAAAAAAAAACCCCCAAAAACCAAAAAAACAGAAAACCCCGAACACCCCCCCAAAGAAAATAATAATAATAATAATAATAATAATAATAATAACAAACGTTCACCATTTATTCACCCGTCATCTTGTGTGCTATTGTATGATAAGACAAAGTTATTAGATCGTGTTGGATCATGTCACTTCGTAATATTTCATATATATATATATATATATATATATATATATATATATATATATATATATATATATATATATATATATATATATATATATATATATCTCATGTTATGACATGTGACATACTTGATGTAATTTGATAGTGATATGATATATGAAATGGCAAGGTACTGTATGGTGTGTTTCTGTGCAGTTTATCATATTATCATACGATACGATATGGTAAAATATGAGATGATACGATATAAAAGGTATCATGTCATATGACATCATTGGATGTGATTTGGTACGGTCGGGATTGTATAATATGGCATAGTAGCCCATGGTATGGAAATTTAAAGTGTGATACGATACTGTAAGATATGATCTGATCTAATGACATGATATGATATCATACGTCACGATATCATAGCTTACATAGATACCGTCATTATAATTTTCGCCATATTGTTGCTGGTAATTTTCGTATTTTCTCTTCGAACCATTATAACATTATGTACATGTATATGCTAAATACTGTACACACACGGATATTCTTGCTCAACTGCTTCAAGGCTGAGTTTTCACGAAGTAAACAGCTTTCCTCAATACATTTTGGGTGCAATACACCGAAAAGGGAGCTAGGAAACTGTTGGCCTGGACCATATATATTTATGGTTCCTGCAACTGTTAGCGTGCTGGTACTTGAATAAAAAAATGTTTACAAAAAGCATGAATGCATGGCATCGTTATGTCAATTCAAAGCACAACGAGTTTTATCAAAAATGGCAGTGTCAGACTTAAATTTAATTTTGCTTCACCATGACCAGTTTTTCTCGTGACGTTTACCTATAGTGAGTATCTAGCCGGAACACTTTATCAATATTGAAATTGATACAAAATAACTTTAAGCGCATGACTACTTGTATGCTTTGCCCAGCAAAACACGAATCTGAATCTTCCGGGTGAGCCACCCAAAACAGGTATTCACATAGATTGAGACAAAAGGGTGGGTCATGAAAAACTACATGTAATTCACATTATTCTTATCTGTAATTTAA
>CAXHWN010002352.1:0-12000 GCA_964020975.1 Hermodice carunculata | reverse complement strand
AGTTTGTTTTACATCTCTGGTACAGGATGTACATTGTTGCAGTCCTTGTTTGGATTTTCCTCGATTTGTACAGGTGGTCTAGCTGCAACTGTTTATTTTACAATCACTGGGACTGAATGTAATGCCCCAGCTTGTTTCCACTTCAGTTAAACATTGGCCGATGGTTTAACTAGGAAAAGCTGTCCAGCTAGAAAGGGTATATTTTGGTTCAGGGGTAAGTCAAATTGTTCTTATCTGAACCTGTACTGTGAAAATTTGGTAATTATGGTTTGTTTGACAGGTATTCTTCTTTGATATGAAGCTCTCCATTTACAAGCAAAACTTCACATATTTAGCTAATTCATCAATTGCAACGTTCATATTTATTCATTATTATGTGGGTTGTCTTTGCTGAATATTTAGCTTAGGCAAGGAGCCGCGACTCAGAGAGACATGTACGGGTAAAAGGCTCCGAAACATGTTGAGTAGTTACCCGCTGAAGACCCTTTAATTTATTTGGGCTGATACAGCCTATGTCAAAAATTTTACAGAGGAACATGTGCAATATAGACCATAGTAATTCCATATATATACAGGTTAGACAGGGATAGGTTAGCTTATGGAGAGTAAAGAGTTCGAACTGCGGATAAGGATATTGACTACTAGGAAGTGGTTCTGGGCAAAAAGACACAAATACAAACCTGCAATATACATGTTTTAATCTTCAAACATTATGGCTTCCTGTGTGATAACATGATTTATTCTTGTGAACAGTAAAAACATTACATTTCAGAAGAGAAGATGTTCCTGTACCAACTAAGTCTTTTATGCCAACACCTTTCTCTGTTCTGGTGAGCGTATCAAATTTCGCAGGGGGAGTTTTTCGTCAAAATTAACACAGATTGTTGTTAAAATGAAGCAACATCAAATGTAGGAACTATGAATGTTGCTGCATTTTGAATGTGGTATGCTTTTGTCTTTGGCCAACTATGGTGGGATTAATATATCTTTGAAAGCATTTAGTGGCAATTCAGCAAAATGGAGAAGCAACTTTAACGTAATTTTAGTATTTTTAATTTCCTGTCTGTGGTTTGAGATCAACATGGAAATTCCAATGCCCTTTGCCGGAATTGACATGGGCACCGCTGTAAAATTCACACGAATATTATATTGCTATGAAACTAAATAATTAACGGACTTATCACACATAAATGGCTAGTCAAGTAAACTCTGTACCTATGTGGTGATGACTCAGATTTTTTTCGACTCTCACAACATGATGGTGAATCCCCAGTGCTATTAAAGCTGACTCGTTTTAACATCTGAAATGAACCGTCACTGTGCAAGGATTTATAACAAACATAAACAGTGTATAATCACAACACTGGAAAGTATATTGAACATGTGATGTGATTGTTACAGGATCTGTTGTCTCGGTCCTCTTTTACGGGTTTTTAAAGGGACAATCCCACTCTGTTTTGTGCACTTTACCGGGGAGAGGATGTCGTAAGAGTATGTCATATTTTTAGTTAAGGCTGAATTTGAAATATATTGCTTGTCTTAGGCTGTTATATTTAGATTTTTGAGGTAATTTTCCAAAAGACATGCCTGTTCAATTGAAACTAGATGTCGACAGGCATTACTTATAGTTATTGGTCATGCCCGCAACATACTACATTAGTAGATAAAAATAATCACTGACAGCATTAAACACGGCTGCTTATAATTAGCCTACCGAAAGAAGTCAATTAATGTTCGTCTTAGGAAGACTTGTCTGCCATTTAAATGTAACAATAGAAATTCCACAGAATGTATTTGATGATACAAGGCCTGGACTCATGCATGTTCCAACTCTACGAAGTCTGTCCTGGTGTTAATTTTCTTCATTGTAGAAATATGAATGTTTATACGTTTTTTAATCTTTACTGTATGTTTTTGTGTATTACTTTACTGGATGCATGTGTGTGGAAATAAGTATGCATATGTGAATATACTTAAATGTTGACTATAACCGACCGGTAAATGTTCCATTAGAACTCTAGGGGTAGGTTGGAACTGTTTTTTCGAACCCAAGGGGCAGCTTGGACCTGCTCCATCTAACCCCACGGGGAGTTTGAAACTGCTTCATCTGGTCCTAGGGGCAAGTGGAAATATGTTCCATATTGCCCTAGGGCAAGTTGAAAATAAGGCAGAGTTGAAACATGTTTCAACACTCCTATTGCACTATGTTTCAACTCACCCTTTTGACTGTCAATGTACATTTACTCAGACTGTAGGAATGAATACTCATCAACTAATCACTGTCACATTTTGTGCGGCGAACTCTTTACCACCTGGGGATTTTATTACCAATGGGAAACTTAGCTTATTATTTTATTGTGTACAGAATGTGACAAAACATTTTTGGTAAGAAATATTTACTGGAAAGAGAAGAGCATCGCGTTCCCAATCAAACACGTAATTTGATACCAAACTTCGCTTCACATGGTACAGTGGGCTTAGAATCAAAGATGCTACCCACAGGTCAAAAATTGGAAATACATTTATGGGGAGCAGTTAAGAATAAAGTTTCATCTTATCCCGTGTTCCAACTCTCCCCAGTCTCCCCTACTGAGTGCACCAATGGCAAGCCCATACGAGAGAGATTCAAAAATTAGTGACGCAGTGTGCAAAGTTGGATATTGTCCTCAGTCTTTCATGTTCTTAACTTTACGTAGGGTATATTTGTCTTCCACACGCCACCGTGTTCTGTATTAAGAGCCTTAACACCTAATTCACATTTTAGTTTGTGAGCTGTTATACTCTCTTCGACATAATATTTATATATATTGTCAATCTTGATTTACTTAGACGTCTTGTGCAACTATTATGCTTCGTGTTCGAACAAGAATTTATTTGGGTCTATTTCATGTGGCATATAGTAATATTCACCTGTCCAATTAATATGGCTTCATACTGTCGCTGTGTCGGTGTATGTCAGTGATCATGGGCTTTGGTTTGCTTTAGCAGTGTTCCAAAATCTACCTGCTGACCTTGACCATTCATAGAGAGTCGTTTCCTACATGTACAGACCTGTCAAGAAACTGTGAGCTGAATTAAATTAGCATTGCAGGACGATGAAAAAAAAAAACAGGATCCATTTTTTTACACGCAAGGCATGCCATATCTCTGTTTAATCAGAAGACCGGGATTTGTGTTTCTTTTTACACTCCACTTGTTACCCTCTAGGTAGACCAATCTCTTCCATTTTCTTTTCATTCTCCACTTCGTCTGTCGAGTAATTCCAGAATGTTTTCATAGTAGGGAAATAAAGCTGGAAGGGGTCCCTGGCCATTGAATGGCTCACAAAGTAGAGTTGCTGATTATCACCTTGCCGGTGATAATCATGGCACCCTTGTTCGCTCATGATAGGGAGCGTGCCATCCAAGGAAAACAAATTTGTGACTGATATGATTTCACGAAATGTTGCCGTCATGAGTAAAAACTTATGTGATATTATTTATTGGCAATTATTTCACGTTCTTACACTTTATAAATTCAAATGGGCAGTATTTACCAACGTGCAAGGTATAAATTCAAGTGGGTAGTCTTTACCTAAAAACATACGAAAATGCAATACAATTTGTAAAATTCACAACACATTGTCTGTAATACATGCAACAACATTTACACAATTGAAATTGTACATGTTGGGTCAGTTTTGAAGTATATCGTGAAGATTTTGGAAGCGTTTTTTCAAATCTGACTTTTAGTGCCTATCGTCAACTGTTTTTCCACATCTGACTTGGTACGCAATAAAAGAGAAATGCAAGTGTGATACACTGCCCCACGCTCCAAAACAGACAACTGAAGGGCCACTGTTCAAATGTCTGCATGAACTCTCTCAAAAACAGTAAGAGGAGCCAAAACAGTTACACTTAACCGTCAGTCTTCGAACAGCAAATATTTCAGCTGGGTTACATTGAAAGCTGTAGACTGCACGTGATATGAAAGTGTCAACAGACAGCACGATTTAAATTTAAGTGGCGACCTGCAAGAAACAAACCCAGTTTAAAGCCATGGTGTAACTATGCCAGCAATAATTGATAGGCCCAAATGAAACGTGCCTTCTGTAGGACAATTTATTGTATAGTTGTCAGCACTTCATGCATGTGGAAAAAAATGTATGCACAATTTTGTGGAATGTTTACAGCGACACCCAAGCTCTCCAGAACAGATTTAGAACACAATATGCTTAGAATGGAGCAATATGACTTTACAGCTACTGAACCACAATAAGGTGTTTACACTCGTGTGTTTGAAATATAATTTATATTCGTTCAGTCCTAAGGTAAACATTCCATAGCTTCCAAAGTATTATTACAGTGTTTACACGGAGTGAAGTGAATAGAATTTTGACAATATATGGGAAATTATCAATAACTGTATCCGTAAACATAAAGTTGAAAAATACTATATAGATTTAAGTAAAATGGTGTGACAATCACAGTTAATATAATCACTGACAAATCCATATTTTATAAACGTTGGAGCCAGCTTAGCAAAAACTATTTATATACAGAGGAAGGGCCTAATAGTGTCCATGCGAGGATATTACCAAAATTAATTCGTGTATATTTTCCGCCCAACTGATTACAGATGAAAACGGACGCAGACACCAATTTTGAACTGGTAAAATCAAACTGAAACTCCAAATAGATATAATTCAGATCTATGTACCGGTTTTGTTATTAATAAGAGATGCACTTTCGGTTTGTGGATTAATGGTATAGGGCACATACTGAAATGAAAAACGTATTATTCTTCCTGGTTTACAACATCTGCAAAAAGTTTTATTAATTGGTTTAAACTATGTCTGTATGATGGCAAACCTCACATTTTGAAGAAAACAATCTATCGGATTTAAGTTGGCTTTAAAATTCCAATTCGTGTAAAATCGTTCGCCCAACATGTTCAAGTTGTACGTAACATCAACCATTTTGATATATCAGTTATATTTGATGTATCAGTTGTACCAAGGAGGGGCTCTCTGCCCGCCTTGCTTGTACATGGTGCTACATGCCAACGGCCGGTGTTAAAAATGACCGCATCAGTTCTTTCAAGCGTTCAGTGCACAAATTGGACACTTGATTTTCACAGGTATTTCTGTTGTCGCGTGGGCGTACCTAATGGCCATAAATATTGTCCTCGGTTTGAGAGTCAGACACAAAGTCATGTTGGTATTACTCTTCTATTCTAACGTGTTAGAAGTTTATTGCATACTGTTTCAGCAAGGGCCATTTGAAATATTGCTGGTTTTATTCGGTTTCACTCCTCCACTAAATGTTGTGACTGTGCTGGTGAATGTCTGACTGGTATTCTCCCTACAACAGCACCAGTTTCGGGCAATTAGTGTTGTGTAATTTGCCCACCATTAATATTTTTTGGTAATTCCAAGAGTACATGTACTAAGTTAAAATTGACCTAATTTTGTAATCTAAATCCTGTTAAACCTTGATTTGTTTTTAGCGTGTCGCACATTTTATGTACCTGTCTGTCTGAAGTGAAATAATTCTACTCTGTGCTCTCATGATCTAAAATGTTATAGGTCCTATTGTAAGGTATTTTAGATAATATATATACTTTTCACAATCTGTAAAGGCGCCACCAGATGAGCAAATTAAGCTAAACCAACTATATATTTTGACTACGAAAAGTAAACATATGATACAGTAATATGCCTATCACAATTAAATAATGTTTACATGTGGAATCTGCACCAGAGCTTTCCTTGATGCCATGAGACGACATCATCAAACGATTCTGAACCTGATAGTGGGACAGGTGGAGCAAGATGCGTTTATATATATACATGTATATGCATAATTAGGTCCGCGATAAGGGTTATTTCTTCTCATTTCAAAGTGTGCTTATAATGTTTTTAATTGTGCTGGAATGAAATAAACTTCATACTTCGTCGATCATCGCGTCTGGCATTGAGGTTCAAATGGGCTATAAAATGAGCTCCCTGGCAGCATGTAGACGCACTTCGAAGCCAACATGCCCCGACGCGCGAAGCACCGGGACCAAGTTCCATGAAAATCTTTTGCACTGCACTCGACCAGGCATGAGTTAGTGTTCCTTGACCACATCGCATAAAATTACAGTGCTGGTTCATTATTTTGCATGGTAAACCAATGGAAGCGTTTTTTTTTCTCTCCTCTTTTAACTGGAGAATATATTTTGGCATTTTAACAGCTCTTGGACTAAAGGTCGCTGATACGAACCTTTTTCCGTTGACTAAACCTCTGTAAATAGTGTTTGCTACACTTGTACAGACATCCATTACACGTGCCTTTCGCAAATTGAAATGTGTATTTAACAATTAGCAAAAACACTTGCCATTTTAGTTAGATTTTAAATCTGAGGATTATCCTTTTTGGAAAAGTATACATTTGCATGAGTACTTTTCAATCTGCAAGCCTTGTTACCTGCTCAAATATTCTTTTGGTGAATTCCGTACCCTCTAATTCAAACAATTGTGTCTGTCAAGAAGATTTTAATTTTATATGAACATATTAACAATAACAAATTGATCGATATTTTAAAAGTACCACCAGGCACTTTGTTTTGCGTGACAGTAATGTAACGTGCTTTGTTTTGCGTGACAGTAATGTAACGTGCTTGTTTTAAATTCATAAAAACTGCACTTTTCCTAAGTCAGATTTATGCATTGAAACGAAACCATTGCTTTTCATTATAAAGAAGTTCTTTAACAGATAATAATATTGGTTTTAACTTGGAATTAAAGTGTTCAATGGGCTGTCGATATGCCACAACCTATTAGGAGAAGAATATAATATACTGCCTCTCATGACTTGCCAATATACAACATCGCAGCTAATTCCACGAAGGTGTCCCAAAACACTCGAAATCCGTTTCAATTTTTACACAGAAAATTTTCTTGACACTACAGCCACCGTTTCCATATCGGGCGTATTAGTGCATACTGGGTTGATATTGATCAATACTGTGAAGTGACTATTGTACCACCGACATTCTGGTGTCAGTTCAGATAAGGGCCACAGTTAACCTTTGCCGAATGCAGGAAGTCTATGCACACAAATCGAGTGCTAGTTTGATCATCAAATGTGACGTCATGTACCCAAGTCTTTCATATTTCTGCACTTAGCTAAACCATTGAAACATTCGAAATAAAATGCGGACTATTCGGGGAAAAATTCCTGCCGTGTGTTTGTGTTTATCAAGGATCTAGAATATCTCATACCTCAAGCATCATTATGGAACATTCCTCTCATCTTTGCATAATGTTTTATTCATGCACACACACACACACACACACACATAAATATATATATATATATATATATATATATATATTGTTATAGCCATGTGGCATTTTTTTGTTTACATTTGGGTATTGTCAGTTACTACATATATCCTGGATATCTAGAAATTGTGAAATATGAGCAAGTATATAGTTTTGATGGACAAGGCCTACAGTTTGAAAGGATACTGAAAGTACGTACAAATGTCTACAAACTATCGCTGTGGGACATTAAGGGCTGGTGCTGCATTGAGCCACAAAGAAAGCTCAACTATCCTCCATGATTTTTAGTTATCAAGCATTTGTCAAATGGTTTAAATTGTTTGATACTAATTGAGTTGAGCAGAACAATTTTGACCGCCCTTGGTTTGACATTTTCTGATAAAGACAAGCCCAACAGTATACCTTTGTGTTTCTAGTACCCAGTTTTTGCAGATGAAATGGTCAGGTTTAAGTCGTTTTGCACATTCTTGTGTCTCTGTTTTAATTTAGTTTATGCAGCACAAATTTGTATAAAAAGTGTATTTTCTACCACCTGTGTTTCCATCAAACAAACTTTATAACTCGACCATCCTAGGTCAAAAATAAAGAGTGAACTATGATACCTGATTTTTCCCAATGTAACCTCGTCCCCGAAGTATACATGGACGAAACACAGTGGAAGAAGAAAAAGAGTGGTTAATTATGGCAAGCCGTTTAAACATATAATCAGAACTCTGGCTATCTATAATTCGATATAATACTCATGTCTAAAGATTAATTTTAGGTGTCTAAGGGGTGCCGTTTTCCATTGATATCTAAAATTGAATTTTAGAATGTCTAAAAATTACTTTTAGATATCTGAGCGCCGTTTTACTAATTATTAGGCATATCTTGATAGAAAACAACACTCGCTGTCACTTTAAGTTGGTGAAAATGAGTGCTGGGTGTCCTTAACAGTTCATCATAGCGAACTTGCATTCCTATTGTATAGGGATGCCTCCATATCTGGTGTCATTATCTCGCGAGAGAGAATATGAAATTTATTATCGCGTTATCGACGATGAACGATATTTTGCTTCTCAGTCGCGAAACTGAAGAACACATTCACACACAAAAGTTTTTTCTACGCGTTTTAAATTCCACGGCAGATACAAGTAATTCATCCTTCAGGGGAGTGCTCACAGCAGCTCGACACAAAATTCCGTTGGCCAATCAGTGCTAACCTTCTAAGGGCAGTCAATATGGGCAGTGTCACGTATGACAATTCGAATTCCTGCTATCAAGAAATAACCAATATTTATTGATATCAATAAATAATTTTTGATATCAATAATTCAAATTTCTATATCGAAAAATCATAAGAACTATTGATATCAAGAATTCATTTCCTGATATCAATAATTGAGGTCACTAGGTCATGGTTTATATCCGTAAATTGTCAAATCCAGGTTCAGCTAAGATTTGTTCTGCTGATCTTGGCTCAGGTCAAGTTGGAGCAGCTCAAATCTAGCTCAGCTCACATTGGGACTTATTTTTAGGTAAACCTTTCTGGGTAGCTGAGCACTGTCTGTTACGGCCCTCTTACATTTCTCTCTAATATAATGGCACGAGAGGGTTAATGGGGAAAAACACTTTCAGAATTAAATGACGCAGGAATTATATATATATATATCGTTCCCATGAAATAATAGTTTGAAAGGAACGAAATAATACTTTTCTTTTCATGTCCCTTTATTGGCTACATACTTTTGCCCATCATCTATTGATATGTCTGTTTTGGCCAAATAATGGTTTCTTTTGATCCACTCTTGAGTTATGCGAAGCATCGTTTGTAGTATACCAGTGAACGTGTTCACTAAATCTAACATTAAATTCTGGAGATTCCGCAACTTAAATGGAATACGGTTGTTGCCAGTTTTTAATCACATCTTCTAGCTACACATACATTAACAAAACATAATACCACATGTATAAAATCTGAATATCTCTGCAATATACTTACACCGGGTATGTATCATGCACCCGCAGCTATATACCTGTCCCGTACATGCTGCTACAGCCATTGCCCTATCTAGTTTATTTATTCTATCAGCAATAATCGCCAGATCTGACTTACTACGATGTCACATTCAAATTCCTTGCAAACAGAAGTTCCATCGAGAATTAGACCGTGTGAAGTTCTAGATATAGAACAAAACTGAACAAAACAAAAACAATGTATTTGGGTCGATAGCTTCCCTGTGTGCTTTTGCCCTTAAAGCACTTTCGCGGGTCGGTCACCAACTTAGTACTGAAGGGTTTACAACTGCATACAGTAACAGATAGGGAACCTATTGTGAACGTCGACGTCGCGCTTGATAAATCCATATTAAAATGATTTAACGTTTGACATCCGTTGACATAGGTGTAGCACTATGGACGTCCAGTTACCAGCACTTTGCACACAAAGCTACCATTGTATAGATACCCCACTCCTTCTGCGAAACATTTATCCTGCCAGTGAAGCCAATTATATGATAACAGACCAACGCCAGAACACCTGGATGACATCATATAATCGATCCAACCATCAGAACAACTTAATATAATTGTCGGAATGGAATATGTCAGGAGGAAGATGAATAACCTGTCGATTTGCAGATAATTGTGGTATTGTAACTATGTGTAAAGTGTACATTTTGTCTAAAAGGGAACCGAATGAAGATGCAAACATTTTGACAAGACCAAAATGACAAAGAGTTTTCTATAAAAAAAATAAAGACTATGGTTACAAAGAGTTGGCCTATTCCGTGAGACAAGCCCACCATTCCGAAGAGCTGCCTTTTTTCAGTGAGACATGACTATCCGATTACAAAGAGCTGCTCCTTTTTCAGTGAGACATGATTACGATTAAACGAGCTGTCCTTTTCAGTAAGATAAGCCTACAACTACAAAGGAGCTGTCCTTTTCTGTCACAAAACACTATGATCACACAGAGATGTTCTTTTCAGTAAACACCACATTTTTTTTAAATTATCAATTAAAATGTGAGACCGAGCAAAAGAGACGATAAAATGTATGATGCATGTGTAAATATTGTCACAATCAAGGAAAGTTAAAAGATTCACTGAGTGTTTCGATTTGTAGTAAAATGTTCTAATATGCCAAAGTTTAATCCTTACATCCTTAACTTGAGGAATAGGCCACTCCCAAGGATGCCATTGGAATATGTCTTTTATCATGGTGTGATGTTGTCGACATACATACAGAGATATGCTGGAATGCACTTGTACATTTCATAGATTTCATTTTCAAAATATATTTAACTACTGTAAAAATTCTATATATTTAAAAATAAAAATACTGGCAACACTGTTGTCCATAAATAAACTCACAGCGTAGTGTACTAAGACGCAATTTTCATGGTATCACAACGAAAGACAAGGAACTTGTTAACTGTGAATTAGTCAGAATTAGCAAATAGCAAAATTCAGGGTTGCCAGTAGATCTGACAACTTCCATGAGAATTACTTTGCATGGGATGTAATCAATCCACTTCAAAGAAGCACATTCTTCGAAAGTTTGGAACATCAACAAAGTGGGACATGAGGCCATTACCTACCTGTTGCTCTGTTTGAAACTTAAAAAGGTTTGTAAAGTCTTTGGAGTCTCTCTCTCTCTCTCTCTCTCTCTCTCTCTATCTCTCTCTCTCTCTCTCTCTCTCTATCTATCTATCTATCTATCTATCTATATATATATATATATATGTATATATATATATATATATATATATGTATATATATATATATATATATATATTTTTTTTTTTTTTAAATGAAAGAGATCTCCTAGCCAAACTTCAATCTGGATTTAGGTATCTGCATTCTACCTCAACAGCGCTTATTGAACTCTATGATGAACTTTTAGAAAGTATGAATAACGGCAAACTTACTGGTGCTATTATGATAGACCTACGGAAGGCATTTGACACCATAGACCACGAGCTTCTCTTGGCTAAACTCAGGGCCTATGGGGTCAAAGGCTTGGCGCTGAAGTGGTTTGAATCATACCTCTGCAACCGTAGGCAATGTGTCTCAATTGGCCGTACCTTATCAGAATCTCTTCCAATTACCACAGGTATCCCCCAGGGGTCAATAATAGGCCCCCTTTTGTTCCTGGTTTTTATAAACGACTTGCCAGATGTCTTGTCTTGCTCACGTGCCCACTTATATGCTGATGATACGAGTGTTACTACTTCTGACAACTGCGTTCAGAGCTTAGCTCTGAAATTGAACACTGATATGTCGAACCTTTATGGTTGGCTCTGTGCAAACAAACTGACACTGAATATTCCAAAATGCAACTGTATAATATTTGACTCTGCTCAACGCTTATCAAAAATAAACAAAAATGATTTTACAATAGAAATAAATGGACAAGCCATTGCTCAAGTGAGTGAAACCAAGCTTCTGGGAGTCACCCTAGATTCAACACTAAGCTTCCAACCTTATGTAAATCAGTTATGTAAAAAGATAGCTCGGAAGCTTGGTTTGTTGAAATATCTCAAGTCATTCATCCCAACAGAATATGTTCTCATGTTGTACAATGCCATAATTAAACCAAATTTTACTACTGCGATATTGTCTGGGGAAATTGCAATAAAGCCACGTTTGAAAAGGTCCTCAGGATGCAAAAGAGAGCAAGTCGTATTGTGGCTGGTGCACCCTATTGTG
>CAXHWN010002351.1:0-13000 GCA_964020975.1 Hermodice carunculata | reverse complement strand
TTCTGATTATCAGTCTCTTTTTTGGGGGGGGGGGGAGGGGGGATGTAAAAGAGAAAAAGATGCTGATTTTACCTTTTATATCTGGCAATGAAAGATATAAGTCTAGTTGGGGGAAGATTTTTTATGGCACACCCTCATACACGTATACATACATACCATATGTGTATCTGTATGTCCATGCACACTGGATAGGGTTGGCAGTGTCTTTTGATGTGGAGAGAAGCATCGTTTGGTATCCTGGTGCAAATATTATGGCGGGTACCTGGTACACTGTTTGACATCCAGGTACCAGTGGAATAAACAGGAAAAAAAATTGGAACACTTGCTCATAATTCGGCATTTCAACAGGAAAAGGTAGACTTATTCAGCAAGGGAATCTCTTGACCGAAATAATATATATTCTCATACATCTCATAATTTTAAAAAAACGTATATGGTTTATACACTTGGCATATACGAACTACCTAGTTCATTAGACTGATCAGCTATGGATGCATCTGATATTTAAGTGGCTAAGTTGTAAATGCTGTATGGCAATATTCACGGTTAACCTGACATTATAAATATTAGACTCTTTGGTACTTGATGTAATATGTCTGTGCTCGTCACGGTTCTGGTG
Organism: Hermodice carunculata; assembly: GCA_964020975.1. Taxonomy (NCBI): domain Eukaryota; kingdom Metazoa; phylum Annelida; class Polychaeta; order Eunicida; family Amphinomidae; genus Hermodice; species Hermodice carunculata. The sequence continues at coordinate 12,381 of CAXHWN010002351.1, read as the reverse complement.
TGAAGGGGGTTTATCTTAATGTATACAGCAGAAATGGACATACTGTATATCTCTGGAGTTCTGGATAGATTGTGAAGCCAATATACAATTAAAGTTCTCGACCGCAACTGACTTTTCCATAAGCTGTTGTGGGTTATTTTGCTAAAGCTGACCCCCAGAAAGCAGGGATGTTCCATAGTGATGTAGATGCTCATTTTTGTATGACATACTTTCCTGGGTGACAATGCTTTAACACATTTACATTTAAAACAAAAACTGTCATTATATCAGATTTTCTTTCTGTGATATCTCCCCAAAGTTATGTGCTTGCCTGTCGTACATTTGGTCAGCATACCTTGAAAACGGTACTGTTTCACTAAATTAGTGTACAAGTGCTTTACTCTCTGGCTGTCAATAATATTAAGATGGCACATCTGACTGTAAGGAACTGGTAAATGTATCGAAATTCTAGTTACAGACTCCTTCCCATTTCATGATCAGCCGAAGGACTCGCTTACAATTACTTGCCAGCTTACATTTTTGGGCTCAGACAAGATATAAGCCCTATGTTAGATGATTTACATTCCACGTGCTTTTCCGATTGATATACATGATTATAAAGTTACATATTCTGCAGATTATGACACGAAATCCAAACAATAAAACCAAACTGAATTAATGGCAGGCTTGTGTGTTTTATACATTGTATGTGGCGTCACCGATTCGTATGTTTTCAGAAAGTATCTGGTGTCTAAGCTCCGAAAATGAGAGAAAATCTTATGAAGGGAGCCGCTCTTGAAAATTTATGTGAAGTACATTTTTTCAGGAGCTTTAGCCTTTCCAATCAGTGAATAAGTAGAGGAAACAACACTTATATATAACAGCAGAAGCACAGTTCTCTGCTTAGTAAACATTATGTCTTGAGACTAACAGCTAAAAACTATCTTAACACATTTTCAACAACCATTTTTCAAATTAACGGTTGATGAAAAGCAGAGTAATGTAGAAAAGCTGCACATTCTCACTTTTACATCCATCTTTATATGTCAAAATTTAAACCTTTTACCAAAAGCTTGCTAAGGTGTAGTATAAGAGTATGCACACTTTGGGGCAGTTCTTGGAGTCTATAAAGCAGAAACTTGTGACTCCCAAAACAACCAACCAGAGGGTTGTGTGAACAGCCCATGCTCAATTGACTTAAGGGATGAATACCGCCAATGAGGGGTTTGTGCCTGCACCTTGACCTGGCTGCCAGCAAACCATGCATGGCAATGATATTTTCCATAGTTCCAGGATCGTAGTGATTTCACATAGGACACGTAAACTTTGAGCATGTATTACTCCACTTTAACATTTTGATACGGGCGGAGAAAAAATATATATCTACAAGGAGCACTGGAACATTTTATTGTGAACGAAACTGAAAGGAGAACATGACCATATGTGACTTTTGAACACGATTGACAAGGTCAAGGCTTTGGAATTATTGGCATCAGACACCTTTTGCTGGACCCGCGTATAGTATGTATGTATGTACGTATGTAGGTATGTATGTATGTATGTATGTATGTATGTATAAGTTTTTTCTGCCTGAACGAAAACGTTGTGCCCATAGCAAGCAGCATGAATTATATTCCAATATCAGAATTTAGAATAGGAAGATCGTGTAGTAAACTGTATCAGGAATATGTAATTGTAAACAATTAATTTCCAAAGCTGCAAGTGGGTGATGGAAAATTTTACGTACCTATTTTAATCTTTTGTATGAAAATGGAAAATATCATCTTCCCTTGATTCTTGAGAGCCATGTTTTTCTAAACTTCCATTGCTGAGCGAATACTTCATTCTATAATTGCACACCAATGATGAACGAAAGCCTTTCCCATGCAAACACTTTGAACTTATCAGTGGGGACCCTTTATATTTTCCACTTTACCTTTATTTAAGAAATGTACCGGAATTGATAAACAACATGTGTAAATAAGGTATCATATACAAATTGAGGAATGCGTGCAAAAATTATACCTCATATGGCGAACGCCATTTCGGTATCAACACGCTATCTGTAAAATTGCACCTGTCATGGATCATTGACCGGAAAATCCCTTGCTATGGTCTGCAGTTGCATTCTCAAAAAACTGGGGAGTTGCGAAAGGTGTCTATTGTCGCACAGATGGCGGGGCAAGCATGTAAACATGGAAGTGGAACTGCTTGCTCCCCAAGCAATCTGCCTGTCTGTGGACTTAACTGTATATTACCCAGCAATATTGTTCAATTCTTCATCTCTTGGACAAGCAAATCACTCCTTTCTGTTGCATCCCCCAAATTATGTGCACTTCATTGGCATATTTTGTCCGGGTACCTTCCAACATGCCGCTCACATTTGTCTTTATATCTTCACTATGTGTGTGTGTCAATGATACTGTGTACCGTATGTATGACTTGTCAAGCTATTTCCAATCACCTGAAACATAAGTTTATATTTATCTCCCATATATGTCAGAATAAACACTGTTCCAGTATCAGGGGGCAGATTTTTTAGTGTCAGAGAGTAGAAACTTGTAAATCGCAAAACAACACAGACAAGTCATATGCCGTTTACGAATACTTTATATGCAAAATTACTTGCAGCAAGCAGAGCAGAGGTGTAATAAAAATATATAAAAGACGCCGACTTTGTACCTGCGATCCCGTCTGTTTTCCATCCATGATTGTTTGCTACAACTTAGGAGAAGCATAGGTAAATTGGTTGCATAAAATGTAACATACTACGTGGGCATTAAAGAATCAGGAGGCCAATATGTGTAGGCGTTGCAGCAGCAGCAGTGTTTGAACAAAAGCAAGCTGTATCTTGACAAAAGCAAAGCACCTGTCTTTTCCAGGGCATATGTTTATTAATCAGCGGGTGTGGTCAGCTGGCAAACAGCACAAGACTGTAAGAACTAAATATAAGTATGAATAAGCAAGGAGTCAAACGTGTAAACGTGACAGCAACAGCAGTGTTTGAACAGAAAACATGTTTTGTTTTCTTTTTCTGACAAAATTAAAGTCACCTGTCTTTGTCAAGGCATACGTTCATTGATAAATGGGCGTGGTCAACAAGAAATTGGGAGTATATTAGGAGTGACGGGTGATAGTGTGGCACAGTCAACGGCTGAAGCAAAACAGTCTAGACTTGAAACTCCTTTTGCCATGAAGGTCGTTTTCATCTTGCTGCTCTTAGCAGCAGTGGCCTATTGTAGATCACCAGTCAAACGTAGCGCTGAGAAAACTGTGACCAAAAAGGTTAACCATCATCATGCAAGTGTAATTGATAAACAATCAGGAAGTGTCAAACAACATGAGAACCAGAAGCATAGGGCTAAAAATATTGGCAAATTGAGAAGGTTTCGTCCCCATAGGGAAAACAAACGTCACTTGAGACACCGAGGTGGACATAAAGATAGCCAACAAAAACGTTTTGGTCAAAAAAAGGTATCAAGCAGATTTATTTTCCATCCAAAAATCAAAGGGCGCAGACACAGAGGACAACAGAAGCTGGCTGGAAGATTTAGGAAATTGAGACGATCAGGTGTCAACCGACGTGGGCAGCCGAGGCATCGGGCTCAAAGAAACAGAAAATTGAGAAGGGGTCCCCATACGGGAAACAAACGTCGCTTGAGACACCGAGGTGGACGTAAAGATAGGCAACGAAGACGTTTTGGTAGAAAAAGGGTATCAAGCAGATCTATTTTCCATCCAAAGATCAAAGGGCGCAGACACAGAGGACAATGGAAGCTGGCTGGAAGACTTAGGAAATTGAGACAATCAGGTGTCAACCGACGTGGGCAGCAGAGGCATCAGGCTCAAAGAGACAGAAAATTTAGAAGGCTTCCCGGCCATAGGGCCCACAAGCGTGACTTGAGTAACCAACATGGACCTCAAATTAGGAACCAAAGATGTTTTGGACGAAAAAGGGTATCAAGTAGACATCCTTTCCATGGAAGAAGCCGGGGGCACAGACAGGGAAGACCAAGGCACCTGGCTCAAAGATTTAGGGAATTCAGACAGTTTCGCCACCAAAGGGCCGACAGACGTCACTTGAGACGCCAAGCTGGACAGGAAAATAGACATCAAAGACGTTTTGGCCAAGAAAGGGTATCAAGGAGGCATCATTTCCATCGAAGAATCCGGGGACACAGACAGAGAAGACCAAGGCATCAGGTTCAAAGATTTAGGGAATTGAGACAGTTTCGCCGCCGTAGGGCCGACAGTCGTCACTTGAGAAACCAAGCTGAACGAGAAAATAGACATCAAAGACGCTTTGGCCAAGACAGGGTACCAAAGAAGCATCCTTTTCATCAAAGAATCCGGGGACACAGACAGAGAAGACCAAGGCATCTGAATAAAAGATTTAGGGAATTCAGACAGTTTCGCCACCATAGGGCCGACAGACGTCACTTGAGACGCCAAGGTGGACAGGAAAATAGACATCAAAGACATTTTGGCCAAGAAAGGGTATCAAGGAGGCATCATTTCCATCTAAGAATCCGGGGACACAGACAGAGAAGACCAAGGCATCAGGTTCAAGGATTTAGGGAATTGAGACAGTTTCGCCGCCATAGGGCCGACAGTCGTCACTTGAGAAACCGAGGTGGACGAGAAAATAGACATCAAAGACGCTTTGGCCAAGAAAGGGTACAAAGGAAGCATCCTTTTCATCAAAGAAACCGGGGACACAGACAGAGAAGACCAAGGCATCTGAATCAAAGATTTAGGGAATTCAGACAGTTTCGCCACCATAGGGCCAACAGACGTCACTTGAGACGCCAAGGTGGACAGGAAAATAGACATCAAAGACGTTTTGGCCAAGAAAGGGTATCAAGGAGGCATCATTTCCATCGAAGAATCCGGGGACACCGACAGAGAAAACCAAGGCATCTGAATAAAAGATTTAGGGAATTGAGACAGTTTCGCCACCACAGGGCCGACAGTCGTCACTTGAGAAACCGAGGTGGACGAGAAAATAGACATGAAAAACGTTTTGGCCAAGAAAAGATATCAAGGGGGCATCCTTTTCATCAAAGAATTGTGGGACACAGACAGAGAAAACGAAGCCCCCAGGTTCAAAGATTTAGGGAATTGAGACAGTTTCGCCGCCGTAGGGCTGACAGACGTCTCTTGAGAAACCGAGGTGGACGGGAAAATAGACATCAAAGACGCTTTGGCCAAGAAAGGGTACAAAGGAAGCATCCTTTTCATCAAAGAAACCGGGGACACAGACAGAGAAGACCAAGGCATCTGAATCAAAGATTTAGGGAATTCAGACAGTTTCGCCACCATAGGGCCGACAGACGTCACTTGAGACGCCAAGGTGGACAGGAAAATAGACATCAAAGACATTTTCACCAAGAAAGGGTATCAAGGAGGCATCCTTTTCATCAAAGAAACCGGAGACACAGACAGAGAAGACCAAGGCATCTGAATAAAAGATTTAGGGAATTGAGACAGTTTCGCCACCATAGGGCCGACAGACGTCATTTGAGACGCCAAGGTGGACAGGAAAATAGACATCAAAGACATTTTGACCAAGAAAGGGTATCAAGGAGGCATCATTTCCATCGAAGAATCCGGGGACACAGACAGAGAAGACCAAGGCATCAGGTTCAAAGATTTAGGGAATTGAGACAGTTTCGCCGCCATAGGGCCGACAGTCGTCACTTGAGAAACCGAGGTGGACGAGAAAATAGACATCAAAGACGCTTTGGCCAAGAAAGGGTACAAAGGAAGCATCCTTTTCATCAAAGAAACCGGGGACACAGACAGAGAAGACCAAGGCATCTGAATCAAAGATTTAGGGAATTCAGACAGTTTCGCCACCATAGGGCCGACAGACGTCACTTGAGACGCCAAGGTGGATCGGAAAATAGACATCAAAGACGTTTTGGCCAAGAAAGCGTATTAAGGAGGCATTCTTTCCATCGAAGAATCGGAGGCCGCAGGATGGAAAGAGGCAGACGCTACAGCCGATCTCGCCAAAAGCTGGACAGACGACACAGGACACATCGCAGAGAATCTCGCTTCTTTCGACGTGGTAGCAAGGTTATTGTTTCATATATTTTTCTCTGTTTTGGTTTGTTTGATTTGTGTGTGATTTTCGATAATATCAGGATTCCAATATTCTAACCTTGGGAGCTGTTTATTATACTTGGGTCTATATACCCTTTTCTTTACTAACGGGACTTAATGGATCTCATCGTCATGTTGTATTCTTTTCCTGCGAAAAACCCACAATTTGAAGTTTCAAATCATCAAATCCTAAGAATGTTCGTTTGTTGCATGTAGAAGGAAATAAATAAATGTACATTACACCTTTGCAATTATGTTATGCATTTTTCCCTTCAATACCACACAAACACACATACGCGCGCACGCACATATGCAGGCACTCACATGCATACATACATACATACATACATACATACATACATACATACATACATACATACATACAAACATAAATAGATACATGCATGCCTGTATTCATACGTATAAACATATAAACGTACATACACATATATACATGCACACATACATACACTTACAGACTGGCTTCCATTTCAAGGTTCCTAATTGTACAACATTTAACATCTTTCAATTTTAATTTTTTCTCTCTCTTTTTTTTCTTTTTTTTTTTTTTTTTAAATTTGGCGCGGGGGGGCGGATCTTGAAACTGTCTCCTTTACAGTCTCAATCCCTAATGATAAAGTGTTTACATGAAACCTTTTGAAATGATCTAATGCCTTTTAACTTCTGTCACTGCAGATAATTCATTTCAATGATAACCTCCATTAAGACGACACCTTTCTGCCAGCAAGTTAGCAGCAAAATCCAGGTAATAACACACAACGTTTTTTCAAGCAACATGCAATTTTGAATGTTCTTGCCGTAAAATTGATTACAAGCTAGTGTTTACAAGCGGTGTACTGATGGTAAATATATTGAAAATGGTATTTAATATGATGCCTTCAATATTATACAAAAAAATCATACGGTACGTTTATGTTCTGGTTTCAATAGGTTTTATAGTTAACAAAATATCCCCGTTTAATGACATATGTATTTAATTAAATGGATTTTTGCTTCCTTATATTTCAGGTTGACTTGACACTTTTTTTGGTAAACCCACCTTTTCTAAATAATATGCTCGGTGTTTAATACAATTTTCTCAAAACACAATTTAACAATATTTTTCATTAAAAAGTGGAGGTATTATGCGTAGTCCAACCTCTTTGGTAGTTACACTCTGAACATGTAACGCGTATAGAAAATCAGATCTTTCATGTTTATAATTGGATTGGTCTTGGGGCCTATTTTCAGGACACTCGCCTGTGCATTTGGAGGCTTCGATGTGGGTGAATATACCTGCATGGGATAGAACTGGACTCCAATGTATGTGAACGGTAATAAAATCAGTATGCAAGACAACATACGTTTCTGTGTATTTTTACCCATATGCAAGGGAACAAGTATACCATTATCGTAATTTTCTATACAACGGCGTTTTTACAGAAGCTTCTTAAGGCTTCGGCATATAAAGTGAATTAATATGCGCAGCGTAAATAGCCACTGAGTAGTCAGAAAAATAGGTCTTTTGCAGAGAAATTGCTACAGTTCTTATTTAATAACTGCATGGTTTATTCCGGAATTGTCACCTAAAAGGGCAGCTCATATGTTTGACGTCCTCGCATGCTAGGCAAGACCCAAATTTCAATGCTGCTAAAAAACAAAATACCTTATATACAAAGACAAGCTATCATTAATAGTATTACAAAAATAAAATTGATTTCTTGTCAATGGTGGCTCAGACAAGAAATGCTGTAACTTTGAAAAACACAGCAATGCCCAGGCTTCTCGGCCCACCCTAAGAAATCTGTATTTTTTTCTACCAATAAGCACCTCAATTTCTCATATATGACATGCGAGCGGCAAATCTTTGCCAGTTATGCTAGGGGTTGATTGGAAGGAATACAGAAGCGTATGTAGAAGTAGCATGCGATATGTACAGAAATAGCAGAGAGAGAGAGAGAGAGCAGTGGTTTTATCAGGCCGAAAATTAAGAGACCATTTTTTATTGTCAATATTGGCATTCCCCTTGCGCAGGTGGCCAAAGGAAGAGAAGGAGCCAGAGGCAGATATACCCTTTTAAATTTTCTATGAACAAAAATGTCAAACAACATAAAGAGCGCGCAAAGAAAGTCAAAGCACCTCTCATTTTAGTCGGGTTCCCTTACGGTTTTATTTTATTATCAATGGGTTTGATAAAACCAGACGAGCATTCACAAATGTATGGACTTCTGTTTTATTAATTTATCCTCGCTTTTTGAAGTAGATACGCGAGCCACATTGTTACACGTTTTATTCCGGATCACCCCGAATCTGTGCATTTTGTCCTTTTCCTCGTGATATGAGTTCAATTAGTAGAAAACTTTGTCTTGATCCGTATTTATCCCTGGAGATCCCGGGTGGTCCGGCTGTAGCAACGGACGTTTGGAACTGTTCAAAACTATCGCGAGCTTAACTTCCGTGGTGCAGCCCAGGTATGATGAAGCCGTAGTGGCGACCTAACGAAACTTTACTTTACCACTGCGCAACCCTGCTTATCCCGCCTCGCATATGAAAACGTCGCTGTCCTTGAAAGTTCTTTGGTAATCGTGAACAATGCAATATCAATACACAAGGGTGCTGAGTACACTACATTCATGCTGCTGATACTGGTACCTGTGTCTTATGCGTTACACACACACACACACACACACACACACACACATGATGAATTTGTTCACCAACTCAGACATTGTAAATGTTTGTCAGAAACCAAAAGGACTGTGACAGTCCTGTGCTGAGCCTATCTTGGATGCCCAGACTGAAGGGACCTTGTGACTTTCGGAATTATATAAGATAACTTTTGTTTAGGTCAAAAATCACTGTCTACAATATTAGTTTTCAATAGAGCAGTTACAGAATAATCACTTTAAAATAGTACAGTTACGGGATATATTTTTACCAAATATTCTCGCAGATATGTGAGTTTGACTTTCAAGATTATTCAACGTCAAAATGAACGACACAAAACAAAAACAAAAACAAACAAAAAAAAACAAAAAAAGAAGAAGAAGGAAAACAACACAGGTTCTTTCCTATTATTGCGAAACATTAACCATGGGCCTAGAAGCCGCTGTTTCTAGGATTTCAGCCAATATACGCTCGAAATTAAAAACTCCAAGCGAAACCGCTTAGGTACTTTCAATTTGAAGAGAATCAAACATAACGTGTGGGAGAAACAATCAAAAATAGCAAGACAAGACACAAAAAATCGTAAAAAGAGAAAAAAAAATGAAGCGCTACCTGGTGATCAATTTAAGTTTTGTTTTCGGATGTGTGCCTACGCAATTTTAAAGCAATTGGCCTAGTGTTTTTGACGATGAAGACTTCTTTCAGATTTTGCTGCAAATAATGTATAAATTACATAAAAACCGCCAATATCAATGTGGACTGATTTTGAAAAAATAACACACACACACACACACAGTAGGAACCCACTGAAGGTATATCCACTCTTAGTGTGAAATGAATCTGGTGGATGGTTTTTGGAGAGGTCGAAAATATGAATCACTATTGCAATCCCTGCTGCCTTGCATTGTAATCAGTAGGAATGTGTACATTAACTCACAGGTTTGAAAACTTGAATCATTAAAAATTACAGGAGTGCAAAGATATGAACGAACTGCGTGGAGAAACACCAAACGTAAATCCCACCAAGTTTAAAATGAATCCTGATGAATATTTAGAAGATGAAGAAGTCCAAAATACTTTAATACTTTAGTTTCCAACCGATAATACAAACACAATTTCAGTGGTAGCCCCCCCCCCCCAAAAAAAAATGATAAATAAAATAAATAAATAAAATAAAATAAAATGATAATAGTATTAATGAAAGAAAAGGTACACAATAAGGGGTTCATTGAGAAACACTCTGGCATGAACATCATCCTATAATAATGCAGGTCCTTTTGTTTTTAAAGAAGAAATGTCATGTAGAAATCCAAAGAGTTAGTCTCGTTCTGACTTGGGGCCAGTGCCGGAGGTCGGGAAAAGAAATATCGATGCACACAGAAAAATATATCATTCGATGTTTCGAAATGCTTTTAGATATCCACTCATCTTTCTCATTCTGGTGTTTCATACACATGTCAAAATATGTTTGCATGCGTCATGCAGATGTTATATCCCCGGAGATTCTTGCTTGTGGCGAAAATCCAAAGCAAGGAGTGAAGAACCGTTAGCCACACTGAAATCTTTCTACCTGAAGACAAACCTATACTTCTACCAAGAACAGGCATTGCTCAGAATAGTCTACTAAAAGTACCTTTGGAATATGATAAGTATTATAAAGCTGAAAGTGCTGGTAATTTCGCTCTTTTGTGGGGTTTAGGTATAATCAGTGACGGGAACTGACCTGCGGGTATAACGTCAGGTAAAAGGAATTTACCTTTACCAGTACACGGGTTGAAGTTTCAGGGCATCCATCGATAATGTATTGGGGGGGGGGGTGCTTACCTTCTTGTGGCTCTATTTGCTCTAGGATAAACAATCATAGTCCCTTCATAATTTTCAATTTAGTAAAATAACTGGGAAGACATAGTTTAACATATATTTATATCTATGGCACCCGCATCAGAGATCAAGGTGCTTTAAAGTTATCAGGTTGTCTGTCTGTATTTTGTTTTTGCCTTCTGGATAACAACTCAAAGGTAGGACTTTCAAATTGCACGTGATCATGTAGCGCTATGAGGTCTGGGCTGTCTTTAAACACCGAATACCTTCACCTACCTTTGAAGATAAGAGGGTCACTTCTACGATTAAGGTGATACCTGAAAAGGTTTTTGGAGCAGGACTTTCAAATTGCACATACTAATGTACCAGTATAATTGGCAGGCCAGGCTTATCTCTCAATGGAAATTAAATAATATGCAAACGACTCCAGCGCTACTTGCCTACTAACTGAAGTCCAAAAAGACAAGCTGTTCTTTTATTACAATGATCTTTCAGAGTGAGGGTTCATTCATGTATTCTTATAACGTGCATGCAAACATTGGGTTGTCTAATAAAATTTGCATTATCCCTGCATCCGTACAACCCAAACGGGGACATCCCTCTTTCTACATAGACACATTATATATATATATATATATATATATATATATATATATATATATATATATATATATATATATATATATATATATATATATATATATATATATATATATATATATATATAGTGATTAGTTTTTCCATTTGTCTCGCCATCTGCCTGTTTCGTTCTAACTTTCATATGATTTCGGTTTCCAAGTCACAAATCCATGTAAACAAAAGTTTTCAATAATATAATTCAACAACAATTTAACAATAATTCAAACTGGCATGGAACATGTATTTAGGAAACCTAGGAATTCACTTGTGATCACAATTGGATGTCCTTGACCTTAAGGTAAAAGTCACGTGACTATAAAAATCCGATGATTACGGGGTCCTTGATGGTATATTCACTATTCCCGTTTACCTTATCGAAACAAATTCTTTTGTGAGAACCAGCAGTGATCCATATTAGTTCTATCTCTTGTACAGTTTATATTAAGCTATAAAAGTCTTACGGTGATGAGGGAACAACATTCTGGCAATCAAATAGTGTCTTTTAAAATACAACTCCAGAAAGCTGCAATATGTTCAATTGCCTGGCTATTGTGTTGACCCAAACCTGGATGATTATTCTGATATTGGGCTACATTTAAAGCCTTTACCCCTTTAACTTTTCTAAACCTGGCGCAATATTTGGAAAAACATTGCCTTGAGTTTGTAGAAATACTTATTTCAGAATTCCCAGTTCACCGCGATAGTTTCACATTTTGCATATTTCATATTATGGAAGAATATGATAAGGTGATTTGTGGGGAAAAACTGACAAACAGATTGTATCTTGGAAATATCTCCACCCACACCCACCCACCCACCCACACACACACATACACATATATATTTATTTATATATACTTATGTTTGTTTGTATATTTACATATATATATGTGTTTGTGTGTGCGGGGATCAAGACACTTTTTTTAGTCCCAGTTAATTGAGCCTTACCTGTAAGTAGTAAGGCTGTATCTTGCATTAAAAGGTAACAACATAGGGCAGTGTACACAGCCCATCCTCAGCTGTTGTTGACATTTTACCCATAATAAGTCTAATCCTTGTCCAGTGGTACCCAGGAGGGTTACAATCTATTTTTTATGCAAATAGTCAATCCATTGTGGAAATGAGGATTTGCTGGGATTTTGGCAAAAAATGACAAAAATATTCAAA
>CAXHWN010002349.1:0-19000 GCA_964020975.1 Hermodice carunculata | reverse complement strand
ATGGTAATCATGAGAGAGGGATGGTGTGTTTACTGGATCTGCCTTGCTGTCTTTGCTCCTGTGGTCTTTTGATTTGATCAGAAGAATAGATGAAAAGATAGCAACCAAAAAACAACTGTTCTCTAGGGTTAAACACAAGGCTCATCCTACTTTAGGTCCTGTAGTAAACCTCAATTAGTCTCCACAAGCCATGTGACTCTACTAGAGAGTTGGAAACACCCAGCACACTATCATGTATAGCACCAAAAGTGAGCACCTAAGGGTTTCTAGTTTTGCAGAAGGTCCTGCTTCTGGTTTGAATCTTGTCCTGCAACAGGTCAGCACTAGGCCCTGGCAGTGCCTGTGAGGGTGGCCACACCATGACCCAATGTTGTTTTTTACCCAAAGCCCAGCCACTTCATAGCTGTATTCAGGTGTGTCTTCCTGTCTTCCAAACCATGATATCACCAGCCAGCTGGTCTCATGTCATTCCAGGTCTGACTTCATATCTTACTAAACAGGGAGGATTAAAGCCAGCGGATCTCATGTAGTCCCAGGTCAGATTTTACATCTTACCAAACATTCCAGGTGGGCCAGACTGAGCCCTGACTATTTGAGCCACCTTAATCAGCCTGCAAGCCAGACAGAAGCAAGGGAGGGTGGGAGCCCGCAAGCCAGACAGAAGCAAGGGAGGGCCCACCCCGGCCCAGGTTCTGTGACTGCTACACCAAAGTTGGGGCCAGACAGATTCGGGAGTTGGACTGCAACTTTTGAATAGTATTATACTGGAATTGCTTTACACGAGAAACACTGAAAACTGGATAGCTTAAACACAAAACCAATGGTTGGTAATAGTGTTGAAGTGACATTTGAAACTGTATGTTTCTTCAGACAGAACAAATGTACTTGCCAATGTCTTTGTAAGCCACTAAGATGCCACCTAATGTACCTACATATAATGTTCCCTGTAATGGTGACGATTACAAAGGATTGACATACCAAAACAGTCACTTTAGTCAGCTCATTTCAGTTTTTTAGTAGACCATGCAGACCACAATAAGCCTGCTCATTCTGGTTTTAGAACATGGTACCATGGGACTAAGTTATGATGTTTCTGGAGCCAGATGAGGACAGATTCAAACCTAGGATTTCTTGAGGCTTGTCTTGGAGAAGGGCATGGCTAAAGTGACCCTCCGCACATATATATAAGTTTTATGACTAACACACATAATACACATATATACCTGGATGGGCCTGTTGGTGTAAGTTGTCCCTTGAAAGATGTAGTTGAAGCTCTATAAATCATCTTCAACTACATGATGTACACAGCACACTGGCCTCCAACAGGGTCCTTTTGTACTAATTCCCAACTGCTGAATGTGCCAATAAGAGGTCACTTTCACTAATGCTGCTGTGAATCAAACAAAACAAATGACACCAACTTCAAAGTTGCATCAAAGTAAGATTTGACTACATTCTCAAGCACCTTGTCCAACTACAGCCCCGGCTCAAGCCCTCAGCCCCGCACACTGGACCTCACGTACCCCATAGGATTACAACATATTGTCCAGTCAATGTAAACGTGCCTATGGATCAACAAGGCTTTTTTATAAAGTCCCTGTCTGACATAACAGATAGTCTGAAATAAACAGACATCTGTGCTCGGTTTGTTGATCAAATTTTTAATGCTATAGGTCCTCCAGCAACAGAACTGGCAGATGGCCCCTGGTTCCTCAGACACTCACTTAGCTACCTTGTCTGCTGTTCCCAGCTAGGTTGGCTTTCATTTAGCGGTGCCATCTTGTGGCTCCTATTCTGGTAATTATTTCAAGATTAAAACCCACCTCCAGTCTACTAATATATCCTCATGGTTGTTACATAGTTAATGTACTGTGACATAGATATTATGAATTACTACTACTTCTCTTATTTATCAATATTTAACTATGGAACTACTCTAGCCCACCATCCCTCTTTTGTTATTCCTTTTTCTTTATGGGGAGCCAAATATAGAGAAAAGTGAAGGTGTGTAAAACATCTGTTGGCAGGTTGATTGGCAGTGACTGGGAGACTGGGTATCTGGTGGAACATGTATTCTGGGCATTGCAGGTTTAGAAATTGTGTATCCTTAGATGGATTAATTATACTATTGTAGTTCCATAGATATGTATTATTAGTAGATAAGGTGGTGACTATAACTTTATATATATATATATATATATATATATATATATATATATATATATATATGTGTGTGTGTGTGTGTGTAATATGTATATGTATATTTATATATATATATATATATATATATATATATATATATATATATATATATATATATAATCATGAATTAACTTAGGGAAAATGTTGATTCGACATTAGTCTTTTCAGATTTGTGTCGCATGTACCCTATAAAGTATTTGAGGTACACCTATGAAACTTGGTGGGAAAATTAATATATAAAGATGTGCACCTTGGATTTTGTTTGTCTTTTGGATTAAGCACCCTCTGATAATACATCATTAATAAGGGAAAATGTTGATTCGACATTGGACATATCTCAAGAAGTTTTGTATATATATGGCTATGAAACCTACTAGAATAATTTATCAATATATGAAGATGTGCATCTGGGTTTTTTCTGTCTCTTGCGTTAGTTTTTTCATTAATCAACTTTTGAAAATTGAAAATGTTGGCCCATGTCAAACTTGTGTCATGTATTTCACAGGGTGCGAGGTGCAGCTATGAAACTTTCTAGCAAAATTTATCAATATGCGAAGATGTACCCCTCGTGTTTTATTTGTTTCTTGGGTAAATTATCTTTTGTTGATAATCATTAATTAACTTATTCAAAATAACAATTCCAGGACATTTGTATTGGTTCTTGTCTAGCTTATGCCATGTGTAGCTCATGAAGTATTTCAGGTATAGCCATAAAATTGGATACGAATATTAATCAATATATGCAATGGGATGAGTGTATGATTATTATCCATGTGAAGATTTCACAATATGTTTGAAGTCTTGCACCAATTACTACTCTCTCCAATGCTGATGGGGGCAATGACGGGTGGGGGCATCCATGCCCTTTGGACACTTGTATAGTTTGGTAACAACCCGCTTCTTAGCTCAGTATTACTCATTAACGTCTACATTTGATCCTGCATCTATGGACTGCAACAAAAGAGTCTACGAAATACTGTAGTGTCTAAGGGCTTAGACCAGAAAAGTTTTTCAGTCCCTTTAACCAAGCAGCAAGAATGGAAAGAAAGCTGAAAATCAAGTCGTTTTCATTACAATTGACTCGTTTGCATTAATTGTTCCTTATCGGTAAATAAGAGCTTAATAGCTTTTATTAGTTACTAATTTTTCCGCCTCAGTCTAAAAGATCACATATTTAATGGAAATTTAGTATCAACACACTTCTGTGTCGTCAACTTTTCTATCCATTCCCATCTTCTGTGGTACACTTAATGTATGAATTGACTAAATTGTCAAGAATGTACTTCCACGTACTGGCATATATGTTCTTAAAAGCTTTCAAAGGTTGAGATTCCTTCTATGACCATGTGGATAAGGCATTTTGAGGGGGGTGGCATGTAAATGACACCCAGTATCTGCCCAGCTTGGTTTTAAACCCTGGTAAACGTGTCATTATTTCAAAAGAATCTTAACCAGCAATGGCACTAAAAGTCAGCAAAAAGTCAATGGTTTGATCAATGCTTGTTCAGGAAGATATAAAAGGCACCCGGCAAAAAACATTTACGATATATTCTTCAAGTCGAAGCCCCTCTGAAGTAACTCTCTACAAAACTGCACTACAGTGAAGTCCAGATCTCTACCAAGTTGCAGTATATTTCTTGTAATGGGGCAATGGCAGTGGCAACAGCAGTGGCAACATCACGACTATGACTTGCCAATATTGCTAAAAAGAACTGATTTTATAGACTTTATTATATAGGCAGTTTTATCCGATGATTGGTGACTAAAATCATGACAAAACTCATATATTCATATTGTTGATTGTTTAGGGGCATTAATTTGTCCAGAGCATGTTTTTATTCATATGATTAAAACTGGGGTTATGTTTATTAACATGAAAGCAATGAAGACCATAAAAAACTTGCCATTTTGGGATCTTGAAGTCAAAAAATTCGAAAAAATCATATAATTTTGAGATATATTTCGACACGTAAACTGAAAATTTTGAGAAATATCAAGAACTTATGAAAGGAAAAACTCGAAATTGTGAGTTATAAAATTTTTGTGACGTATTAGACTTCCATATATTCATCTCATAGCTGTAAATAAATAGGAACTGTTTGGGGTTTGTACTTGAGGATGATGAGTACACTTGTATTTTATTCCTTATTTTCGTTACAACAAAACAAAAAAGTAGGTAACTTTACCTCTTGGCCACCATTGCCAAGACCTCTGTGTTGGGGCATAATGTCCAGAACAATTGAACTGAGTTCACAAAAAATTTGACAGTCCCATGGCGCCATCTCTTAATCCAAGTGGATCTGATGGTGACTCCTGGTGAGCATGCCCCCATCTTCCTTCCTCTTTGCACACTATTACTAGCTTGCTCAATCGAGTTCAAGCTCTGTGAACTTTCATGCACTGTTCTAGTGCTTTTTCCATGTTCACCTTGCTGTTCTCAGTGGTCATGGACTCTTTGGAGACCAAGATAGCTGATGGCTGATCTGAACATACCATTGAAATTGTGGAAGTACAGCTGGTCATTTTGGCTTGAACCCAAACTTTTCAAAATGGCTTCTGGACATTCAGATTGCAGAGAGCGGGAAGACGGTGCCCACCAGGCAATCACTGCTTGGCAGCGTCCTGTTAGTGTAGATCCAGTGATTAGCATACTTCTCCTTCATGACCATCAACAGTGTCTTGCTTGTCATCAGCAACTTGGTCTTGTTGGCTATTGTGAGAAAACATGCCCATACTGTGCTGACTTGGGAGAAGACAAGTGGCTGCTCTATGAACAGGCCCGGAGAAAGATTCACAAAGCAAGGCATTGGTGGCAAGCTGTTGTTGCCAAATACTGCGCTTTAGACTCTGACTCGGCTGAGTCTTTACATGCGACTACACTTGAGAAGTGAAGATGAACCCACGTGGGTAACTCACACACACTCAGGTGACTGCCCTATCTTCACCTGAAACCCCCCCCCCTCCCACGGGGAGTAAGGTCAAGAGATGATATAGTCGCAAGCAGGGCAGTAAGACGTCACCTTCAGGAGATCATGAGTGCCCAGCTTACTCCAAGTAAACCAGTGCATCTGTGGCCACTGACCCGAGGGTTGCTTGTGCCTTGGAGTGTATGGCTTGGAGCATGCAGCTCTAGGCTGATATGTTGAGGGAACTGATCACCCCCTCTCAGCCTACCACTTTGGAGTCCTCTCTGAAGCAGAAGGCAAAACGCAGGTTGGATGTCTCAAGTTCTCCATCCTTGGAGTCTAGACAAAAAAGTCAGTCAAGCCTGAATGGAGACCTAGGGGTCTCTGTCTGGGAATCCCAGATTCTCCGCCAGTACGAGCGCTCAGATCGTAAGTTCCAGCATCCAGGTCCACTGCAGCCGAGATGAACTTCAGTCATAAGTCCGGGCCTTCTGGAGCACGGTGGAAGGCACCCAAGTCTGCTGGGGCACCTTCTGCTGTCAGTGAGCCCAGGGCTCCTGTGGTGGTGGCCCCCTCCATGACTTAAGTACCACCTTCCAAGCCTCAAGCTACAGTACCAACCTTGCCTCTTGCCCTTCCACTGAGTCTGCCCCAGAAGGAACAGCTGGCAATTCTGTTGACACCCCCCCCCCCTTTGTACTGGGTGCCCTGCCTCCCTCCCTGGACAGGCAAGCAGAACTTGAGCTCAGCTGGGAACATAGCCTTTGGTTGGAGACTTTGTCTTCATCTGCCCCTACTGGTATGCTGGTACTCCTGCCTTCTGGTGGAGCAACTCTCTGCCTCTGCATTGAGTCAGCTCTAACTTGACCCCTGCTTTGAGCCTCCAAAGATTTAGGAGTTTTTAGCAACTGCAGCAGGCACCCTCTCTAGCCCCATGTGGGCTGAGCAGGTGGAGGCTGCGATGATTTCTGTGGAAGTTATTGCAATCCCCTTGCACAATCTGGTGACAGACGTTCTGCTGTCACAGGCGGCCGCCCCATCACCTGCATTTAATCCATTCTTCAAGTAGGCTTTGGGTCTCACCACACCCCTCATGAGGCCAGAGTCTTCAGACTGTGACACCAAGGAGCAGGAGTTCATGCAGCCAGACTCATCCATTAGCAGGCCATGGCCATGGTTGACACATAGACAATCACACTACTCGTTCTCTGAGCTGCCCAGCCAAGTGGCATCTCTGGAGTGAGCTTCTGCCCCCATGGACACCACCCTGGCTCTGCCACAGGGCTTTGAACAACTTAAAGCCCTTATTCAGAGCCTGGTGGGAGACAAAGCAATGGATCCACCTGAGGAGGAGAGGCATGGGGCTGTTGTGATGTGCTGCTGGGGCTTGTCCCTGGAGAATAAGATCTCTATCACGATTTCATCCATTGTAGCTGAGTTTTAAGCCCAGCCGACAGCTACGACTTCCAGCACACGGGTCCCTGTAGAGCTGCCAGTGCTAGATATCTATGGCAAGGGCCACTCCTCCCAAAGCAAGATGTCCAGGGACAATGATGCTCTATGCTTGAACAGATCTTTCCCTCCCATCCACTCCTAGTGGATTTGGATTGGGAGGAATTTGATCCTTGGCAGCCAAAGTCCATTACTGCATCAAAAGGCTTGAAGAGGATGCCAGGGATCTGTCCTTATGGCATTGTGTTCAGATGTCTCTTTGGCCATCTTTAGGTCTCTCCTGGACAACCACAAGGGCTCTGTGCATATCATGGAGGCTGTGTGGGACTGGCTCTGACAGGCATCACTACTTGCGGCTTTGCTGTCATGAGCGGCTGACCACCCTGTCCAAACCACCTGCACTTTGGAGGCAATTTTGTTGTGGAGGGATGCCTACCTCCAGGATCAGCGGTTGCCTGACTCAATATTCTGCAGAGTCAATAGTTGCAAGCCCTGCTAGGCTCCCTGTCTTCCATGGACTCCCAGGTCACCATTGGTCCCCTTCACAGTCATCCCTTGCAGCACACTCTGGGGGACAGATGGTCAAAGGAGCAAGGCTATCAAGCCCTGGTTTTTCCTAGAGGACGGTCAGCACCTACTGTGGTGGACTGTTTGGGAAAACTTCATGTTGGGACAGACCCTGACTCTGTTTCAGGCCCACCATACAATCTACAGGCTCTTTTCAGTCCAGGTGGGGAGCCCACGTGGAGGTCCAGTCTAAGTTGATGCAATCCATGTCTCACCACATCAACTGGTTGGAACTGGAGGCAATATGCCAAGTGCTCCTCCATTTCTAGGACCTAGTGGAGCACAACACATCTTTGTGATGTGTGACAACAGGACCATGATGGCCTACATCAACTGGCAAGGTGGAATGCACTGGCCAGATGCATCACTCAGTAGTGCTCCAAACACCACCTCCACATGCATGCAAGGTATGCCCCAGCATGAGGATGTCCTGGCCAACCAACTTTTCACAAGAAGTCAGCCAGTAGGGGCAGAGTGGTCACTCTACCCACATGTTGTTCAGGTCAGCATAGCCAAAACTTCTGATGTAACTGCAGACAAGCATGTTCCACAGGACCACTTGTGCTCAAACTCCATGCTTGGTGGTTGTCGTGCATCACATCTGCAACAGAGGTTTCTTGGAATCAGTTGCAGATAGAATTGCCAGAGGCAAGGGTTTCAATCCTCTTCTCTATCGGTTTACACGGCTCCCTGGAATGTGTTTTCAGATTGTTGCACCAATTGGAAAATGCATCCATGGTCTCCGCACATTGCAGACATTGCTGACATCCAGCATTACCAGTGAGAAGAACTTGGCAAGAGCTGGGGAACTCTAGAGGGATTTCGATCAGCCATCTCCTCAACTCTCATGAAGGTCCTCGACATTAGCATTGGGAGTGATCCTTATCTGTCACCACTTACGCCTCCTTCTGCACAGACAGACCAGCTGATAGGCAAGTCCTGCTCCAATGGGATTACCCCCTGGACTTGAGCATGCAGAAGAAATGGCCCTTTGAGTGCCTAGAGGACCCCTGATGGGTAGACCTCAAGTACTGGACATGGAAAACTTGTTTTCTATTAACACTTGCTTCAGGGGCTAGAAGAAGTAAGATCCATGCTCTGGCACATGAGCAAATCCAATGGTTGCCTGACCACTCCCAGGAGACAATGAGGTCACACTTGGGCTTCCTTGCAAAGAACCAAGTGGCACAGAATCCAGCTATGGCCTTTAAGTGTTTTACCTTCTTTGCTCTTTGTCCTGTGAGAGCTCTCTGCATTGGTACCTTTCACTCATGGATGGTTTCTCTTTTTGCCCCTTGGCAACCCTCAGCAGCAGCAAGTTTGCTGAAACACGATATCATCCTGGATAAAGCAGATGATGCTCAAGGCTGCAAGACTTCCCTGGAAGGGCCTTGGGCCTTGGAGCAAGTCTCAGCTAAAGCTTAAGAGGTGTGAGCCTTTAATGCCTCCTGGTGCACCCTAAGGAATGTTGTAGTCGTCAACATCTCCAGGCTTGCCACTAGCAGTCTTCCACAACATTCGGCGCACCCAACTTGTGAGACATAGTGCTGGAGGAGGGCATGCACGCCTTTTTGAGCATAACAGGCTCCTTTGCATAAGTTTGTGATACTTGTCTGTTACACTTTCAGAATCCCCTCAGGACAGGCACCGAGTTCCAGCTTATGGCACCCTTGGGGTTAGACTCGTTGTAGTCTGTAGGTTGGTGTACTTATGAATGGGCTTTTTTTCAGTAAAATTTACCCAATCTGGGACTTATATTGGGCAGTTGTCCCTACAATCCCAGGCCAGTCAAAACAGGTGGACTCTTTTTGGACACTGCCTTATGGAACCATGTTACTGGTCAAAAGCACCTGCCAGTTTCACGGCTAGGTCCTGTTAAATCTCCAGGACCAGAAAAGTAGAAACAGACAGCATCTATCCATCTGGCAGACAGCTTTCACATTGGTGGGTGATTCCCAGGGGGGCCCAGTGTAGTCCTATGCTGGTCGGTAAGAATTGGTTCCTTGCTATAGCGTGGATTCTGCTGTTGCCCGCCTCAGCTCCATGTACCTCTGAGGTTTTCCCTTGAGACATTGCCTCCTCATTCTGACCCCCAGACTGTCAGTCCCTGCGGTCTTGGTCAGTATGACAGTAACGTTACACCCTCCTCCAATGTGTTTGTGTATTAGCAATAGTGGTGGAAAGGTAACGAGGTTTTCCCTGCAGACATTGCCTCCTCACTCTGACCCCCAGACTGTTGGTCCCCGCGGTCTTGGTCAGTATGCCAGTGACATTACACATTCCTTCAATGTGTTTGTGGATTGGCAATGGTGGTGGAAAGGTAATGAGGTTTTCCCTTCCGACATTGCCTCCTCACTCTGATCCCCAGACTGTTAGTCCCTGCGGTCTTGGTCAGTATGCCAGTAACGCAACACCCTCCTCCAATGTGTTTGTGTATCGGCAATAGTGGTGGAGAGGTGACGTTATGTAACTAGTGTATACAATTTTTAGTAATTCCGGTATTTGTAAGTATACTAACCTCTAAACCACCAGAGAAGCCCAACCAACCACCCAGTACCCTTCACAGGTAACATCAACTGACCACTCCACAGAGAGGAAGGAAGATGTGAGCATGCACACCAGGAGTCACCACCGATTCCACTTGGACTGAGAAATGGAACCACTGGACCATCAGATTTGTTGTGAACAATCAAGTGAGTGAACTCAAATGAATTATTTAGGGCATTATGCGTTGACACAGAGGTCTTGGAAATAGTGGTCGAGAGGTAAGTATACTTACTAATACCGAAATAACATAAATTGCTAAGTATCACTCGTGTCTGTCCATACATCATTCCTTCCATCCCTAAACTTTTTGCTTGTAAGCAAAATACAGTCCACAGTTTTCCAGTTAGGCCCATATAACTCAGGACTTACCGGGTGCATAAAAATTTCCGGTGAGTATGATATTAGTGGGGCCATGTACAGTTTTATGTAATATGTGGGGTCACATAGTTGAAAACCTTGTGAATACTCTAATATGGGTCATCTTTTCTGTACTATTCCATAAATACTTCATTGGCTATGTTGTGCTGTGGGCTGTGTTCTCCGACTCAGAGTTAGAATGGAGGTAGAGTGTGTTTATAATGTTCCAGATTCATAACTAACACAAACATGATGTACATATCACAAAAACGTCCATCTTCTTTTGCTGTAAACTTAGCTGACTGACTATTCAGGAGAACCAAAAAATGATAGGCCTACCAGGTCTTTTTAATTTGGGCAGAAGTAATAAAATTTTGGTTTTGAGTGGTTAGGCCTATACATTTTGGAAACACTATAGTCTGTTATTAATGAAGAATATTTCAAAGGTTGAGAGGACCAGTTTAAAACCACCAGTTCCCTTTTATGGGTGACTGCCTGTCTCAAGTCAGGAGTGAAATATGTTTCTTCACATTGGTATTGGAAGATGAATATTGATGCTTTAGTAAGTCTGGAATCTCTTTGCTGTCATTGCTGGGTTTGGAATTTATGAATATGGGTCATGTTGTCTGTACTTGTATCTTTACGTTTTGGTGTATCTTCATGAACGTTAGTGGCACTGAGGAGAAAGCCAAAAGCTTCATTGCTTTATATACTGGTGGCACCACTTGTAGTTTGTTAAAAGCATGAGCCAAACCATGTTGAAAGATATAAATTACATACCTTGAAAAATAATTTAAACACACCAAACTTATAGGATTTATATATATATATATATATATATAATATGGGGGATCTTGACCAATTTTTCCAGATCACCAGGCCTGCAAATTTAGAAGAGGTAACTTGTTGTAGAGCAGAGGTTTGACATCAATGGAGAAGGCAATCGAGTCTCCAGATCATAATTTCACCTGGATGCAAAGTATTTTATTTATTTATTTATTTTTTATTATTATTATTATTATTATTATTATTATTATTATTATTATTATTATTATTATTATTATTATTATTATTATTATTATTATTATTATTATTATTATTATTATTATTATTATTATTGGGGGGGGGGGTGTCACCATGCCACCCTATATCTGAAATATAGCAACTGTCCAAGTTCATCATGCTTCCCACGAAATTCAAAAACTTAGCTTCCAATTTAGTCAACAGGCCATCTTCGGAAAGCTGAACTCAAAGTAAACATTTGTAAGAGTTTAATTTTTCAATAAAAGATGGAGATAAGGGTCATATTCATATGGCTACTTGGAATATATACATTAACATGTGGAAATCTGGTGAACAGTCAAGCATCTGAAATTTTCGGTGGATCTGTATGAAATTTGAGGATGTGTGGTCAAAATTTTGATCAATTGTTATACCCTTGGAACTATTGAGGGAAATAGGGAGCCAAAATACGTTGAAACATATAAAATTCCATATCTCAAAAACTAATTCAGCCAGCCATGCCATATTCCATGTCAGTGTTGCTGTGAAGTTGAATGAAATGACTTCCCAATGCTGTCCACGGTTTTTAAATCAACCCCAAAACTTTCAGGACTTACCAAATGTGTAAAAATCTAGGTGTACTTCGATAAAGGTGGCGCCACCTACAGTATTATGTAATGTATGCGTCAAGTGTGAAAACGTTGTGAACCCCATACCGTCTTTAATTTTTGATGGATCTTCAAGGAATTGAACAGGGTTGTGAAGGAAGTCAAATTGCGATTATTTATATATACCAAGCAAGTCCCTTTATCCACATGATCACATAAGTAGTTTCCACTCCATGCCCGTTAAGTCGTCTAGTTACATGACAGCGGAGCACCGGGCCATGGTCCTCTTGTGTTTTTTGTCGGTACACTGTAGTTGAATAATAGTTGTAGTGGCACATATTTAATTTTTGCACTATTTTGTTGCTTTTAGTTTGATGTGGATGCTAACTTTTTGGCTTGGCCCAATTTGGTTTCAACTCTGCCAGAAGCCTGTCATCAGAAGTGTGCATACATGTACGCAAGCAACGGGCTGTCAAGCGATGGATGTGGACTCGCTCGTTAGTTGCAACACTTACTGAAGCGGATAAGCAATGACGGGACAGTTTCACCAACACGGCATATACAGACATAGGCTACCAGGAGCTGCATTGTGTAGATTTGATTTTTGCTCTGTGTTCCTTTTTCTCTCCATAGTAGAGTGTTTACAACGTTTGAATTTTATGCTACTTTTCAACAGCAAGAAGGGATATTATAATGATTTATCTTGCAAATCAAATCGTTCGGTTCTTTCAGTACCGGAACTCTTATCACAAAATTATGCCATTTGTGAAGACAAACTGTTCAACCTCTTGCTGTCTCTGTATTCTTTGGAAGGGGATTTCAAGGTGGGCTAAATATTTCAAATTTAAAGTGTTTTTTTTTTGTTTTTTGTTTTTTTTTTTTGGAGGGGGGTATTTTTGTTTGTATTTCTTTTTTCCTTTTTTTTTTCTTTTTTCATTTTGTTTTTGTTTGTTTGTTTGTTTGTTTGTTTGTTTGTTTGTTTGGGTTTGTTTGTTTTTTTTTAAATTATTATTTTGAGGGGTTGGGTTTTTTTTCCACAAGGTCACAGTATTCACTCTTTCTCACTTATTACACTGGGAATTTTTATTTTTATCAACAATTCAATATAAATGTAACGATAAAACTGCACAGTGGTCAAATTTGTACACTAAAATGAAATTATCTGCCTTGTTGGTCATTGGGTCCCCTCCAATTAGCAGTTCAGCGGGAATAATGTATAAGAAATCACAGAATTCACACAGATACCTGTGAAAGGTAGGGACCTTTATACCCGAGGAATCACATTTTTGTATGATCAGCAGGATCGTTCTTCTTTATTTCAGATGGCTTCATACAGTTTCGGAGATTTTGATTGGTTGGTTCAAACACTATTGATAACCTGTTTCAGCATATGTGTAAAGTAAACATAGCTGTAGTGTTCGCAACGAACGCAGTACAAATGGATGATTTGAAATTTACGGCAAATAAATAAAAATTAAAATAGAAAGGTAAATAAAACGCCGGAAAATTACCTAATAGGTCAGAACTGTGTTTGCGTCCTCTGCAGACTTTAGGGTTAGATTCTTTGTGGACAAGTTCGAGTTTACTGCCCCTTAGCCCTGGGTGTGACGGGACCCGTTAGCGTGGAAAACACACTCACACAAAGGAAAAAATGGTCAGCGCACACAAGAGGATGAACTTGTGTTTTAACGTAATGTCCAATCCATTTCAGGGTCTAAGATTACAAGCCAACTATCTCTGCAATAAGCATTATTATCAAAGTAAATATATGTATGTGCTTAACCGCAAATGACTTGAGAATGCACCACAACCAACACGTACGATTTTGTTGCGTTTTCACTTATGATCTCTTGTACCAATATATATATATATATATATATATATATATATATATATATATATATATATATATATATATATATATATATATATATATATATATATATATTATATATATATATATATATATATATATATATATATATATATATATATATATATATATATATATATATATATATGTGTGTATATATTTATATATATTAATCGAATTTGTGGACAGTGGGGATTTTTCCAGTCCGGACGGACCCTAAAATTGACTTCGCTATGATAATTTCCGTTTCGCAGTTGTGGACCTGTCAGTGTGACGGTCCTTTGATGTAATTGGGTGAGCCATATCATCCGGTACCCTTTGTTTTATTTCATTTTATTCTGTTTTTTAATTATAATAATAATAATAATAATAATTATTATTATTATTATTATTATTATTATTATTATTATTATTATTATTATTATTATTATTATTATCGTCAAACCCATGTTAGCTTATTTACTTATTTTTAAGGTTGCTCTTATTCAAAAGCATGCTTTCAAATCTATGCTGTTCATTTCGTAGCCACCACCGTAACATGTTTGCGTGTCGGAGGTTCTATTGACCATTACCATGATTAGGCCCGTGCAACAAGGCCAATAAGGGGCCACTTTGCGGGCCGTGTCGCATGACAGCTTGTGTCTGTTAACACACACGTGTGCTGGCCGATACTTTTGTGAAGGTGGCTATGTATTTTCTCATTTTTTTGTGCTTTATGACCGAGTTAGCGCTTTCAAATTTTGCCCAAATGTAGACAACATAAATCCTTTCAATTTTTTTAAATGCCTGAAAAACTCCGGTGCATGCAATATGATTGACATCGCTCGAACAACCATCTCGCAAGTTCTATGGCCGTATCGGTCATGATACAAAGCAGGGCAGTTCTGGTCGGTGTTGAAGTAAAGCTTGGAAGGGGTTCCACTTGCGATGGTGTCAAGCTAGCACAATTTTTCATGAGAACTTGCAAGTTAGGAAAAATGATAGACGAAAAGAAAGCAAAATTAATACAAATATTTTGTTACTGTCCGCTGGTTGAAAGTCATTACCCGCGCAGCGACCGCCTGTCTCTCTCCTTGACCCTCATGTCGCGAGAGCTGCGTCCCATCAAACATTAAGGGATCATGTCAGTATCACAGTTAACGTCATAGGACGCTGGGAGATGAGGGGGTCCAGAGCTACCGACGTTAATTTCACAAAAGCTTGACAAAAACTTTCTGCAGCCAAAGATGAATCCATTTTACGGTCTCATTATTTTTGTGGTGCATCCATCTCATATTGCCCCTCAAGTGTACTTTGCAAGATCATACACAGCAGCTGCATGCTGTGTAAAGTGCATGTGCAGTTAACCTATCTTTGTCACCCGTTTGATAACATATATTCTTCAGGTGCTTTGGTCACACCGAGACAAGAGCATAAGCTACAATATGAGGCATTCATATTTAACTGGGATCTCACTTCCTGTGCTGCCGGGGCAACAGACTGATGCTTCCACCATGATCAGGGCAGATTTGTATTATATACTATATAAACATCCATAAATAACACCTTTTCAACCAAAAGATAGCTCATTTCTAATCAATTTAGGCATCCTTTATGTTTCAAATATATGTTAAAACATTTTCTTAAGATTATTCTATGTTCATGTTGTTGAGAAATTACTTTTGACCATGCTTAATACATGGATCTGCCCTGATGCAGGCGGCTCCCTCTTTTGCTCAATAGGTGTTAGAGTAAATATGAATACATCCTACTGAGGGAAATTGTTGACTCAGCCCTCAACTTTACACAAGCATAAATCAAAGGAACCATATAGGCTATATATATATATATATATATATATATATATATATATATATATATATATATATATATATATATATATATATATATATATATATATATATATATATATATCCAGAACAGCATGTTCCAACATGTGTTCAGCGACGTTAATAAAATGAAATCCTGTTCTAAACAGTCCATGCATTTATTCTTGGAAAGTTATGCGGTGTACCATGAACGCAGGCCTACACGTGGCGATTTTAAAATGAGACCCTCTAGGCCTACCGATCACATAGTTTACGCGTCTCTCATGTGCTTACGGTAAATATTTATGTGGCCTGTCGCAATTTTTGTAGTTTGAAGCTGAGTGACGTTTTGAATGTTTCGAGACAATTAGGAAAACCACCAGCAAACTTTTTGGCTACTACTGTGACTTTCCTGTTCTTTGGCGCGGGTTCTGGTGCCGGTGTAGACATTATGCTAATGGTAATGGTCACGGACAGATCATTCGACACAAAGGCAAGGGGGTGATGGGGTCTAAATGTCTAACGTTGTATAATGTCAACTGTGACACTGACATCAGCCCCAAAGGCAATCAGGATACAGGCAAGGAAGGTCAGTAAAGGGCGAAGAGTGACAAGACCAGCCTCTTTGGTGCTAACGTACAGTCTGCAAGAAAACTAGTCATTGAACTGGGCAGTGGGGACCCGACCTCACAAATAAAGTTGCTAGTGCATGTAGCCTAATCTTTGTTCCTTACATTAGTTGTGAATCATGAATTATCATAAACAAGTGAAACATGGACATTGTTTAGGGCCTCTTCAAATTATAAATAGCCTACGACACACTCAACAAATACAACATCTACACCGTTAGGCTACATATTCCATGCAGATATTAAATTTGTTATTGAAATATACAATGGACCCAAGTCGACATGTAAGAAACACATAACATTTACTTTTATATCAGTGAAAAAGGTAGAAGTAGGCGTAGCCTCTAGTTATCACTTTCCATGGCATAGATGTTGGCGTATAGGCCTACTTCTTACCTTATTATATCACTGAGTACCAGACATGCAGATTAACTTCCCGCCACAAAACGCCGCGTTGTAGCGGTTCAAGCTTGTCACTCATGGAGGACACCCGGGCATATCACTATCATAGGCAGGGCTTGATATCCCCTTATCACAAAATTAGTGTCTTTTCTAAATTGGATATATGAATAAATTTCCATCTGCCTGTACCAAGTTTTATTTATTTCCAAACAATTAGTAATATCCCGCTTGCCCAATCAGGCAGCAGCCCGTCCCTCGCCAGGCGAAACTATAAAGATAACCAGGTATGTAGTTGTGGCGGAAATGACTATGCATGCCTCGTATTATTATCAACTTACCGATATGTGTTTGGTCTGATAAGATATTTAGCAAAACCAATAATGAGCTTTGGTATAGACCCAGCAGTTGTTTTTACAAAATTACAAAATTATCCCTGAAAGGACTGAAGTGTCTTTGCCCATATTATAATATCAGTTGACTTTGTTTGATAAGTCTTTCAAATCTTCGTGCATAAATTATGTTCATGAGCAGTTGACGTGTATAAAGTATAGGCCTATATATTATAGTTCAGTTAAGTCTAGAGAGACGTAATTAAGGACGACTATTGTCCTTTTATTTACAAAGGTCACTCAACCCTTTGTCATTGTGTTTAGGAAGTAATGGCACAGACCTAGATGACTGTCACCCAAAATTAAAATTGAGCTGTGCCTCCCAATTGAGGCACATTTTTCATATAGTTGCTTGCTTTTTTTCACACGGGGGGGGGGGGCATTCTTTTCAAGCGGGGGGGGGGGGGGGTAGAGGGAGGAATACTCATTGCCAACGTGATTTGGTAGAAGCTTATGGGCAGTAACTGTTTAAATTATCTTTGAAGTTTGATATACTATATCTGGGCCCCTGTGGTGTGCAGAAAATGCATTGACTGATACTAATAACAAAGGGCAGGCACTGTGCCTGACGAAAAGGCATGCATAAAATTTTTAAAAAAACAAAAACAAAACACACACACACACACACACACACACACACACACACACAAAGGTAGTGATGACAATTTACTAGCCAAGATGATTCCATCATGACAAGTGAGTGTCTATTCGAATCACATATATATATATACATCTCACTTTGTTCTGTGAAAATTTCAAACGTTCGTGCATAAATTGTGACAATAAACATGCATAGAGTAAGTTTATTTTATTCACTTGCGAAAGTGTGTAACTGTAATTTATTCGTACGTCTGTGCAGCCTGTAGACGCATAATTTCTGTGAGACAGCGTGGGTTCTGGGAAGACCAATAAGAGCATCCCACAGGCGCTAGGTGCGCCATCTGGCGCACAAGCGACGATCTTCCAGTTATAAACTTTAAAGAGTGGATAATACAAAGAGTAAACAAATATTTTGCTCCAGGTCATCACAGTGTGAGGTTCGTCTTTCAGCTGTCTGTCTATTACAGTTTTACCAGTGGATGTACTATTCCAATATATATATATATATATATATATATATATATATATATATATATATATATATATATATATATATATATATATATATATATATATATATATATATATATATATATATATATATGAGCATACGAAGGGGCCAGCCCCTTATGGCATGCATGCCCACCCCCGCCATCTCACCGCACTCGGTTAACCACGAGGTCCTCGTGGTTAATCGAATAAAAGCCGGGGGACGCGTGTATAGATCTGTATATTGACATTCCAAAGTTACGCACACATGCACACAACTATTTATCAATGCTTTCATGCATACAGAGAAACAGGTTAAACTATTAGCACTTTGCAAATACATGTGTAATTTTTCAGTGGTAATTCTTCACATAAAAGCTATTGAAAGTTTGTAGTGGAAAGACAATGATACCTTGTTGAGGTTGTTATACAAAAAATGAGAAATAATAAATTAAACAGTTTGCAGATGGTCACTTTTTTAACGCCCGCGTCAACTAAGTATTGCTGAAAGGTCATCCAATTGAATACATGTATGTGTTGAAATGGCCCGTTTATAGGCCCTAAATAATGATTTGTTGATCCCGCGTGCTTGGGGCACGTCTCCGGTGAGACCCTGCAAGAACAGCGACATGATTCGTTAAATGTGATGGTCAGTCTGTGGACACGTTTCTTAAGCTAATCCCTAAAGAGTGTCCAAGTCTTATCCCGCGCGCTTCAAAACGCCCCTTAATACTTTATGGCAAAACGTTTTGACGTTTAATCCTATTTGACGATATCACTAAATCATTTAGCGATATCGTTTAAAATAGTTAGTAATATCGCTAAATATTTAGCGATATCTCAAATATGGCTAAATGTTTTTGCTAAATTCATTTAGAGGTATTAAAACAACATGGGTTCTCGATAACATACAGAAGTCTCTTACTGTTCAGGCTGAATAATAGTTTATTTGAACCCCCGTTTCCGAGGAAATACTCAAATACATCAAGATAAGACATTATGGTAATTAAAAAATAAAGTATACAGAGCACATTAAATAAACCAAGCTGGAGTACAATAGAACAAAATAAAATAAAATAAAAGGGATTCAAGTCACATTGCACCACATAGGAACTACAAGTAAATGTATCAGCAGGGTCTCCCCTGGTGGGTGGGCTGGGGGAGTTTGC
>CAXHWN010002348.1:0-13000 GCA_964020975.1 Hermodice carunculata | reverse complement strand
ATCAGCCCTGGTGTGTGCAATAAAAAGTGTTCAACTACATGTGAAAGTATTCCACTCTTTGTTTTGTCTCAATTAATTCAAAAACATATTTGGACTTCGATTAATTAACAACCTTTTAAACTGATGCGATTGCATTTTATATGTGATGGAATATGGCAGAAAAATTGACATTTTCACTCATCCCTGTGTATTTACTTAACCTTTTTCCTTGGTTAGAAGTGTGAAGATTTGTTTCATATGATATATATTGAATGATTTAATACAAAGTAAATTTCTCTCTCTCTCTCTCATTGGCTACCTGTAGACAGTTGCCCTGCTCATTTTCAACATAGCTTGAACCCTGTCCATTTACTTTTCCGGCCTGATCTTGAGTTTGGAAAAGCTGGTGTCCTGCTTACAAAAATTGTAAACATTGCCAATGATGGTTTCTTTATCCATTTTGCGCTTGAAGATGATATATCGAACCCGACTGAACTAGTTTTGTTCCCAGGAATGTCTTCCGAAGACCTTGTTTACAAACTGCACAGAATGCTCCCGGGCCTTGGTGGGCTCCTGAGACGGGCATGATACAATGATGTCAAAAAATGGAAATGGGGGCTCTCTGAAGACTCACGACAATGAGCGATCCCTTGGGGAAATCCCGTCATCCGGGTCTTTTGGTGAGGAAAGCAAGGAAAACACAGCAGCGCCCTGTTTGAATTGGGTCGATTTGTTCCGCTTCAATGACTTTGTTTCATGGGTCTGCGATTCCAGCACAGGATACGATTTAAATTTCATACGATGAGCTGGGTAGAGTAACAAGGTAACACATGATGTGTTCAAAGATGTCTTAAGTGTTTATTTGATTCCATACGGGACTCTAATGCCTATCTCAATTTTCAATGGGACCGAGTATAATCCGTCGGGTGTGGCCACAGGGCTTCAGCTCGTCCATACTCTCTCCCGTGTGATTATGGTTGTTAACCCTAATCACCCGAGGGAGTAGTGTTAACGACTCACACCGAGTGATATCGCGAGTTGTTAACAATACTCTCCCCTGTGCAGAGTTCGGATTTTTAATGGGGATAGCAGTTAAAGTCTGTGGGTGTAGCATACTCTGTGGCTCACATTCCGGACTTTCTACAGGCCCAGGGGAGTAGCCCTATAAAAAAAAGGTTCTATGTGAGTTGACACAGGCGTTCTCAATTGGCGCTGCCCAGAATGTACCAATTGATGCGTTTAAACTTTAAAAAAAAAAAAAAGAAAAAAACATTGTGATGGTAGCGAAGAATTTACCAGTCTATTTTTTTTTTTCATTTCTGACATTTTTTTAAAGAAAGCACCACAGCACTGAGCCTGAGGCCTTGGCTTGCATTTAGGCCTATGTACCTACCTTTTCACAGCGTCTACTAGACTTACAATGCAAAGGCCTTTTGCTTTTTTTCCCTTCAGCACTTCGAAATTTTCCATCCAGCAAACCTCTGTTTTCCAAGTAAAAGTCAACAATCACCCTCTCCTCCAACTTGGAAAAGGTGGCCCGCACAATTATTTCACTTGCAGTTTCACTCTCCGCCATGATTGACAGTGATCTCAAAAACAAAAGACGCCGCAACAATCGTTTGTTTACACCGGAAGTTTTTTGTTGCTATGCCCTTTTTACCCTGGGCTATAAAGAGTCGCTCAGGGCCACTTACAACGTTCAGAATTTATATAATCACTTGATTATAATCAGAAAATGGTTAAGGAATAA
This sequence comes from Hermodice carunculata, assembly GCA_964020975.1. Lineage (NCBI taxonomy): Eukaryota > Metazoa > Annelida > Polychaeta > Eunicida > Amphinomidae > Hermodice > Hermodice carunculata. Next base: position 11,271 of record CAXHWN010002348.1, on the reverse strand, counting down.
AAATCATAATCACTTTGATTATATAATCAACTGATTATAAGATCAACTTGATTATATAGTCACTGATTATGATGTTCTAGAAATCGGCCCCCGATTTTTGACATGTTTGCTGGCTACCAGAACACATACATGTAGTTGTAGTGTGCACCTCAACCTCATTTCCCAATTGGAACTCACTCCCTTCAATCAAATATTCATGTGCATCTGGAGAAGAATTTGATGGTGCCAAACCTACGTCTGGTGATTCTACCTAAGTGTTTACATCTAACTGCAAGTACAGATCACCTTATGCCTCCATCACTAACTGCAGCTCTTCTTCTTCCTCAATGATCAAGTCCACACATTCTCCCTCATTTTCCAAACCAAGTTTTCCATCACAAGAGTGAAAGGTTCATCAAGTTCGTTAGTAAAGGCAGATCTATCTGCTATAGATGTTTTGCCTGCAACTAAGACAGCTGCTTTAGGAAAAATTGAAGTTGGGGGAACTGAAGAATTTTTCGCTATTTCTGGTTCACCACACGCCATAGCAGCTGAGGCACCAAGGTTTTCAGACATATCTGATTAATGGGACACTGTGCAGCGACCAAACTTCAGAAGGATATTTCACTGAGGCAACCAGATTATACAATGCAGGAGAAACAAGCACTGTGTTACCAGAAGTACCTGCTATGGAGGAAGTTGAAGCAGTTTTTTTCTAATGGTTGCAATGGAAGAACAGCTTCATCGTTGCATATATCTGCTGGGACAGGTGAATCTGGTGCAGCTGTAATACTCCTAGGCGCATGTTCTTCTGTGTCCTTAGGAATAGCTGCTATGGAGGAAACTGAGGCAGTTTTCTCCGATGGTTGCAATGGAAGAACCGCTTCATCATTGCATATATCTGCTGGGACATGTGAATCTGGTGCAACTGTAATATACCTAGGTGCATATATGGTTGGCAATTTTGACCTCTGGGACTTTTAGGGCTTTTTTTTTCATTTTTGTCCAAGCCTTTTCTAGATTTTTTTGCTTCTTGTATACATTTTTGTCTGTAAAACACAAGAAGACAGCAGACTCAAACTCACAAATCCTTTATCCGACCATAATGTTTTGAACATAATAATTTTTCAACTCTCCATCAGTGGACAGTTGCGTAATTATTTTGTTCAACAGAACGTGATACCTGATTTTGTTCTGAACAGAACAGGTTATCCAAATAACACAACACTAATGGACACTTGCATCATTATCATTCTTGTCTGCATAAGGGCAAACACCTTAGGTGATCACTAGCTAAACATAGTCTTTGTTTTGTGACACAAATAAAGTGAATAATCCTTAGTATCCTTACACTTTTACACAAACACATATATATATATTGAACCAAACAAATAACGCAACTTTTTCATTTGGGTTCATTTTCACATTGGAACTGTATTTAAAGTTCAGAAATATACGAACCGTTGTTAAATCAGTCTAAAATAATGCACCAAGTAGTGTGGCCTCAAGGTCGAGTACCCTGACCTTGCCATGGGGTCATTGTCATGAATCAAGAGTGACTACAGCAGGCTATTTTACGCAAGTCTCTGACACCTGAAATTAAGGTTGCCAAGTCTTTGATTCTGGGACAGGAAAAGACCACATTGAAATCAGCCCAAGCATAACTGTGTGCGAGGATATGAGGCTTTCAAAGTTTGGTGGTTGTGCTGAATCAAGGACAACTGCAGGATTCAGTGTTACCCACATGACTAAAACATTTGCACCTTTACTGGTTGGGTGTAGCCCCTCACGGACAATAAAAGGGCAGCATGGGATTCATTTGGCACAGTATTCCAAGAACTATGGGTCGATTATCAACAGTAAATCGGGAGAGAGGAATTGGCATGCTACAGGCTGGTTTATCTGCAGCAGAGGTGGCAAGAAGACTTCAAGTCCACAAATCCACTATATCTAGACTTGCAACAAGATTCCAGGAGACTGGGGCCACAGCTGATAGACAGCGTCCTGGGAGACCAAGAGAAACCACACCTGCACAAGACAGACACATCAGGGTGTCACATCTGCGGAACAGAACTCGACCAGCCACTAGAACTGCACAACAGACACCTGGCAGAACCAATAACAGAATATCTGACCAGACAGTCCATAAAAGACTACAAGAACACCATCTACAAGCCAGGCGTCCTTACAGGGGTCAAATTTTGACACAGGCAAGAAGGCAAGCCCAACGACAATGGGCTACTGCCCATACTCGCTGGACCCATCAACAGTGGAGGGATGTGCTATTCACCGATGAATCCCGCTTCACCCTGTATCATGCAGATAGTAAGACACGTGTTTGGCAACGAAGGGGAGAACGCTACTCAGATGCCTGTGTGCTGGAAACAGATCGATTTGGAGGTGCATCAGTGATGGTGTGGGGTGGAATTTCATTCACAGCCAAAACCCAGCTAATCTTCATTGAAGGCAATCTTAACGCTGCCCGTTATAGGGATGAGATCCTTCAGCCTGTTGCTGTCCCTTTCCTCAGACACCACCAACTCCACTTGCTTCAACAGGACAATGCTCGGCCCCATGCCGCTAGACTGACGACGGATTTTCTTGCAAGGAGAAGGAATTAACGTTTTGCCATGGCCAGCCTTCTCACCTGATATCAATCCCATTGAGCATCTTTGGGACTACCTTGACCAGCGTGTTCGGAGACGGGGTCAAGCGCCCGCCAACCGCCAGCAGCTTCGCCGGGCTCTTCAAGAAGAGTGGGATCGTGTGCCCCGGCAGATGGTGCAGCGGCTAGTGTCATCCATGCGCCGACGTTGCATAGCAGTTACAGATGCTCATGGTGGTCACACACAGTATTAGTGGACATGCCAATTTGTGAACTTTACAAATCAATGTTGCCCTGTTTATTGCCAGCTGGTCAGGCCCTCGTTGACAGTTTCAAGGTTTTGTTTTTCACATGTTATGCCAAAAAGACTGCAGAATATGGATCTAATCTGTTTCTGTGATATGAAAGTAACAATAAATATTTAAGTTAAAAAGTTTAAGGGTTGCGTTATTTGTTTGGTTCAGTATACATAAACACTCCGACTCATAGTTATAGTGGAGGTAGAGTGTGTTTGTAATATTCCAGATTCATAAATATCACAAAAACGATGTAGGCATACTTTACGCTTTTGCTGTAAACTTAGGTGACTGACAAGTCGGGAGAACTAAAAGGTGATAGGCCTAACAGGTCTCTTTTTATTTTTGGCAGAAGTAATGAAATTTGTGTTTTTGGTGGTTAGGCCTATACAGTTTGGATATGGGTGACTGCCTGTCTCAAGTCAGGAGTGAAATTTGTATCTTCACATTGATATTAGAAAAGAAAGGTTGATGCTTTGGCAAGTCTTGAATCTCTTTGCTGTCATTGTTGGGTTTGGAATTGATGAATATGGATCATGTTTTTCTGTAGTATTTGAAAATTACTTCATTGGCTATGTTGTGCTGTGGGCTTTGTTCTCCGACTCATAGTTATAGTGGAGGTAGAGTGTGTTTATAATGTTCCAGATTCATAAATATCACAAAAACGATGTAGGCCTACTTTACTCTTTTGCTGTAAACTTAGGTGACTGACAGGTCGGGAGAACTAAAAGGTGATAGGCCTACCAGGTCTCTTTTTACTTTCGGCAGAAGTAATGAAATTTGTGTTTATGGTGGTTAGGCCTATTCATTTTGGAAATGAACTACTGCAGTTAATGATGAATATTTCTAAGGTAGAGGGGACCGGTTTAAAACCACCAGTTGCCTTTTATGGGGGACTGCCTGTCTCAAGTCAGGAGTGAAATTTGTTTCTTCACATTGATATTAGAAAAGAAAGGTTGATGCTTTGGCAAGTTTGGAATCTCTTTGCTGTCATTGTTGGGTTTGGAATTAATGAATATGGATCATGTTTTTCTGTACTATTATATAAGTAAATGATGATGCATCAAGAAAAGTAGGGAAATCAGACATTTTTGTACTGAAAAAACGGCCTTTTAGCAGAATGATCTCAACTGTATATTTTCACGCATTCTCCAAACGCACGGAATGAAACTTCATCGTAACAAGCAGTTTGGGTGTTTTCACTATTATCACAAAGAACCTAGATTTATATGAATCTGAAGTTGGATGCAACTATTCTGAAAAGACTAAATTATTCATTTTTACAGACCATGAAATCAAAAAATCAATAAATAAAAAACCCTAGACCTTCACCAGCATAATATTTATTTGTTTCAAAATTGGGTTGTTTTTAGTTTGGAGAAAGTGTTGATCAGAAGACAAAAAATGAATCGTGGAAAAACGAGTTTTTGTATAATGAGCCTAGTTTGTTGTCAAAAAATACTTGTGAAGTTTTTATGATAAAATGGGTTTTGATCGCGTTCGATTACGTTGGTCTACACTACCTGGGTGGTCGTAATGAGAACGCCAATGTAAACAAACGTGATTAATCCCCTAATTTTTGAATATGGATACTTGTATAAAACATTCTACAGGTATACAGTAATAACAAGGCCTGTAGTAATTTTCTAGGTATTTAAACCTTGCCCGTCTTTCTGGCCTCGTCTGCTGTGTCTGTTTTCTTATTTTTGTTATTGCCACATGGCTGTTTAACAACCATTTGGCAGATTGTGTGTTATGCTGTTCTTACTTCTAAAAAAGGGAATAATTTAGGGCTCTGTCCTTTTCTCTATTGCAAACATGATTTTTGATAACCTTTTATGTATATGTAAAGTAAAGTGTATTTAAACCAAGGACATATATTTGGGGAGTTGATGTGATACGAAATTGGTTAAAATAAGTTGCGACTCGCTTATTTAGGAATTTATAATAAAGCTTCACATTTGTAATTTAAATAAATCTTCCAACTTACAATCTATAGGTACGTCTGGTATGAAGGCTATAAATTATTGACATGACGATATTGCCGTATCAGTCACATAGGTACATCAATGAGAATCAACGTGTGTAGGTTGAAAAATTATATGCATCCTTGTATGCAATAGTAGTTAAAAAAGGAGTACCAGCGGTAGTATAGAAAAATGCCATAAAACGTTCATAGGTGTATATCTTATAATAAAAATAAACAAAAAGTCGGGGAAGATAGAGCCCTTTTTGAAAGTGCCGCATAATAAAATCTGGACAAGTGCATATTCCTTAATTAATTTGTCAATGACAAAATATGTATCTAGAAAGGCATATTTGATTACGTCAAAAAAACAAAAACACAAAAAACCAACCCTATGGTCTACTTTATTGCCATTCCAGTGAAGGCTTATTATTTCTTTTGACTTAGATCAACGTCGGCCTTTTTCTATTATATTAAGTCTGAAAGCAAGGCATACTGGTGCTTAAATGAACTATCTTGACGTGAAAATTTTGAATCTTTATTCGGCAATAAGACTATAGTATTCAAATTAGAACAACTAATGTTGCGAATAGCACTGAGAGAGTGATAGGGCTAGGGCAACAAGAATGTAGGCCTACATTCATTTACAGGAACATCACATTGAATACTTAACAGAGAGTACTACGTACAGGTCTGAACAACTAGCCACTTCAATTTTGTTTTATTTCCTTTTTGGTAATTATAGGCCTTTTGTTAGCTTTATTCCATTTAGACAAGATCCAAATGTTAGGCCTATACAATGCTTAGCATAGAATCTGATAGTTAATATAATCTTGACTTGTACATACGTAACTCTCTTGGTCTAGGCCTACATGTAGACCTATAGTCGTATAGATACTAAATTAAATCTAAATTAAATGCTAACTGTAAATAGTAACAGGTTTGGTTAGCTTTTCTGGTGCGCGCATGACGGTGCCTCATCGTTGACTTTAGGTGATTGTACCTTTACAAATACTAAATACGAAAACGCTATGCATTGTTATGCCACTGGCAATAATTATGTAACTTACAGTGATCTTAGGACCATAATGTACGATGAAAAATCATTTAAAGTGTTTGTTAGTTGATAAAAATACACAAACCTTTCTTATTACATAGATGGCTTCCCTCTTGACAGCTGCAGCTACTCATGAAAACTGAATTGATACTGTAGAATATCCACCTATGTAATTATGTTGCAAAACTCTATCATAGCCCTTGTCGGGAAAAAACTCCTATGTTATAACAAAGATTACATAGGATGCTTTCCCTATCGGGGAACTTCACTTATGTAAAGATGCATGATACACAGTTGATTTTGTGCTTTACATAGGTGATTTTGACTGACAAGTGAAAATCCTCCTATGCAAGTTGGAAAATTACATAGGTGGTTTTTCCTTCATTCATTATACATAAGTGCTTTTAGAAATTGACTCTTCATAGATAATAAGATGACCTTGAGCACCAAGACCAGCAGATGCCGATGCCCAAGGTGATGGTCTATCCAAATCTACCGATAACTCAGTTTTGCCAAATATGTCACATAGGGGGTTTTCCCTGACAGCAACGATATTGTAAATCTGTTACGCGCGTCTAAAGTTGAGATTCAATTTTTATCATAGCACAGCTGTGCAAGTTCTATAGTGTGAGATGACACAGATCTATTCCTAAACTTTTTATCAACATGAATCAGTCAAGCCAGGGTATGTCCTGGTCTCTTCCGTGCCCTCAAATTAAATTGTACATGTGAACTGCATAAAAACATCTGGGAGGTATGCCTAATGGAAGGTGTCAAATTTTGATCTTAGATGTTAGACTGTTTTCTTTATATTAAATTGCCATATTTTAACAGCTCGATCCTGCCACAGTGTTTTTTCTTGTGTCTGTCTTATTTTAAAGTCAAAAATAACCTTTCTGTCTGATGCAGTATATCCCATTCTTATGACAATCCATGTGCACATAAAGCTTAGCCTTTATGCCTAACATATCACGCCCATTTATTAGGTAGGCCTAGGCCTACATGTATATTTGGGGAAGCCATCAAGAGATGTGTGCAGGTGATGAAGAGATCAAAACATTAAAGTCTTGGACGTGTTCTGTTCAGTTTGCTATTGCCAAAAATCTAGGCCTATGTACCATACGTGTGCCTGCAAATTAAATAACCATAACACAATTTAAATCATTCAGATAAAGTGTTGATTTGTGTACAGTGGTCTCCCAAACAGAGGATATTCATTAAAGTTGTCATCACTCAGCTGTATGGAATAAGAATGGACATGCACATTTTGAATTTGAACAAATTATGCAATAATCAAATTGGGATTTGATAAAGACAGGGATATGTTCTGGACAAATTATTCTGCTAGCCTACGATACATTTTGTCAGTGACAATGACAGTGAAAGTGACTGGAACACATGGGGAATAGAAATTCATCAATGGACCTAGCTTGATAGTTTCAACTTTGATACATGGACAATTTTGGTTTGTGCGAGATATGCAAACTTGTTTTGAATTTGATAATGCCTATGTATTGGAATTGAAATTTTTAGGTACAAGCTGGGGTTGGACCGTAACTGACCATGGGCACTGGTGTGTCTGACCGTGACTCTGAGACTGCCTGGTGGGTTGTTGTGTGGAACTCTGACATGACTGCTGAAAAAAATCCAAATCATGACATCTCATCCCTCATTTAATGTCACACTTCTTGCTTCCAGTTACAAAAACAAGTCACAATATTGTAAAGAATAACTATGATCAGTTACAATAATTTTAGTTATTGTTTACAGGGTGAACTTTTAGTCTACCATATGGTCTTTATCGAGCCTATTAGAGGTCACATGCATGGTAGGCCCTATGACGTCTGTGAACACCAACAAACAATTCCAGTTCCATAATCAACATGATGAATGGCCATATATATGCATTTGTCGGACAGGAAACTTCATGATTAACTCTTTACAGACCTTGGGTTTTGGGGCAATTTTAAAAGGTACAATGCATACAAGAATGCAGAAATAGCTAAGCAAAGTTTTATTACCTTGGCATATATGTCTCATATACCAATATCAAGACCACAATGTAAGATTTTTTTTAGCGTAAAAAAATTATGAATATGCAAATTAGGTGGTCACGTGACCTTCCAATATGGCCGCCAATCTAGCTGAAATTGAGCACTTGGGGTAAAATTTCATACTTCCTTATAAAGAAAAAAAATGGTTTCACCATTTGAACAATATTGTTCGTTATTTTGAGAAAAGTACATGTTCTCTGCTGTTGAAATATGTTTCTTTTGTGGGGATAGGGCAAATATTTTTTTTGTAGCAGGTCATTATAAAATAGTAAATTTTGCCCAAAATTCAGATGTGATGTACCATTAAGTAAACAGTAAACATGAACATCAATGCAACTTATCTCAATGTAATAAATAAGCAAAATATTCTCACTTCTAGTGACAAAAAGGAAATTTGCAGACCCTCAACAAGAGAATCTAATTAAAAATTTGTAAATATGCAAATTAGTTGGTCACGTGACCTTCCAACATGGCCGCCAGGTAACTGATATTGTGAGTATGGGACAAAATTTCATACTCAATTGTGAACAACAAAATGTCTGCCACATTTGAACATTATTATCTGCTATCATAAAAGCACATACTGTGGTTTATTTTTAAATGTAGTAATTGGCAACCTATTTTGGAGTAGATGAGGCATAAAAATGGTCAATGTTGGCAAAATCTACATTACTTACATGCAGCCTCATAATCTCCAGAACAGGTATTAGTTATACATGCTTATGTCAATACAATTTGACTCAACTGCAACAAAACAACAAATACAAATTCTCATTTCTAACACCAAAGAGAACTTTTTTTACTCTCAACTGACTCAATATGAAAATTGTTTTTAAAATACACAAAGTTTTCAGGCTTGAAACATACTACTGTAATGCAGTGTACTAGAGTTTATCGAATGGCACGTTCCCAAAAGTATAGTTCGTCTAACTGACAGATGAGCTCACAGTAAACCAATAACACAGAATGACCGCACTTCAGAATTAACTATAGTCAAGTCACATTCATTATAACAAAGATTTATCATTCCATAGATATATTCCAGACAAAGTAAATACATCATGTACATGGACCAGCACAGGAACCAAATAAACCTGTACATGTATGTAAGCATAATAATACAACTTTTCTATTATTGATCACCTAATGACATATATATCTGTACATTTGAAGTTTTGAGTAGGTTTTTGACATATGTCCCTACATAAACAAGACAACTGAAAGTTAGGCCTAACTTCCTTTATGCCAATGGATACAACATACAGCCATGCACGGTATCTGATAAATTTTAATGTATTTAATACATTCAAAGTTATTAGATATCATGTATGGTTATAAACTTTTTTCTAGCTACTTGCTAGAAACACCTTTTCAGACTTTTGGGCCAAGTAACGGGATAAACTTGTTCACCTCTTAAAAATTTTACTGGTCTTGAGATTACTTGTTCTAGGCAACATATAACCCTGCATGGTATCTGATATTAATTTGAATATATGTAACTCTTTCACCACCATAGCCCTAATTTCAGGGCTGGAACACAAAGTGCAATGTTTTCAGTTACCTTCTAAGCCATGTGCTCCAGCTGCCAAAGGCAGCTGGAGCAAATGGCTTACAAAGTTATTAAAAACATTGACTTCTGAACATATGCATGTTGGTATTTAAATAAAAACTGATTTGAATAAAGAATGTGAATATGTTATCAGTTATAGGATTTTACGAGACAAGCTGGAAGCTAAAGAGTCAAGGTTAATACATTCAAATTTATCAGATACCATACAAATCTATTATAACAATGCAGCATGGTTATAATAGATTTGTACTTGTATTCAACAGGTGTAGACAGATCAGATCATAAAAAACCCACAAGGTAAATGTTTCACATTTATAAGTAACCACTGTGGCATGTAGCACATTCACATTTCCATCCTAATTATATCAGATTCATACTAAGCAAGAATGAATACACTGCCTTGTCTAGCAATATGATGTTTTTATTTGCATAAGAGAAACCTTGTACATGTATGCAAGTAATAAACACTGGCCACAACTACATGTAGCCCTAAACATTTTTGTGATACTCAGCAAGACAATTTCTGTCTCTATTGAAACACAGGGCAGTGTTACAAAAGTCACAAGAAACAAATGTCTTAACTTGTTTCTTGTGTCTTTTGTAACAAAGTTTACAATTTCTATGAACTTCATTCCAGATTGGAGCAATGCTATGGCCAGCAGTATTAAGACCTGGAGCAGGAGCTGTTGGCACTGGCTCAGAAACAGACAAGCCAGCCAATTCACGGACAAGTTCCTCAATGAAATCCAACTGGGAATAACGCTTTGGCCGTTGCAATTCAGCAATATGTGGATGCCTTTGGCACCAGGCTTTAAAAATTATATAAGAGTTGACTTTTGAAATATCCACCAAATGAAAAAATAGAGTTATCCACCATTTTTCAGTTTTTCGGAGGGAATTATACCGTGCAATGAGCTGATCTGATCTGTCTACACCTGCCATGTTTTTATTATAATCTCCAACTATACCAGGCTGTCGCACCTGATGTCGTCTGAACTCATTGTTTTCTTTTACCCTTCGTTGAACATACCCATGGTGCCCTATTACATGTGAGTTTGAAGCTAATGTAATTGGCTTATTGTCTTTCCATTGACAAAGAACAATTTCATCCTCCCTGCCCCATCGCATGTCTCCCCGTCTTGCATGCTTTGACCAAGTTTTAACATCTTTTAATTTTTCTGGACATTTTCGTCTGCTGGCCAAAATTGTTCCACAAGCACGGACACAGTGACCAAATATCGATTTCAATAAGTGCAAAGACGTATAAAAATTATCAAAAAATACAAAATACCATTGTCGAAAATAATGAGAACATAATCTAATTACAACATCATATGCCAAGCCATTAGTAGAGACACCAGTGCGGTCTTTGCCGGTATAAATGTCAAAATCACAGGTATAGCCCGAAGAACTTTCCGCGAATACCCACAGTTTGAATCCCCACTTGGTCGGTTTATCCCGGATATACTGTCTGAAACCAAATCTTCCTTTGTTACGGACCATTCTCTCATCCACAGACAAATTTTCATGAGGCTGGTACAGCTGTTTACAGAAAAGTTTGATGTGGTCATAAATGAAGCGTATATTGTAGAGCTTGTCGTCAGTGACATGATTTTCACCATATGAAGATACCCGCAGAAAGGATAAAATAGCTCGAAAACGTTTCCTGGTCACAAACCTTCTGGCCCAGAGACCATGGTACAACGAGGATTTGGACCAATACTTCTCAACTGATGGTGCCGAC
>CAXHWN010002346.1:0-12000 GCA_964020975.1 Hermodice carunculata | reverse complement strand
ATTCAACAGATAAAAATGTCACAAAAATATGCACGGATTTTTGTCATACAATTCCCAGCTCGTTAATTTGTGATAATTGAAATACGAAACAACACCTGGATGTCAGCTTTATACAGGTGTATGAACTGTGCTCTTGCCAGGGTCACATCATTGTCCTTCCCCACCATAAAGTTCCCACCTGGCCTGGAAGACAGTGCACCTATATGACCACCAATGAAGCAACTCTGCGATGCAGCAAACCTGACTTAGCTAACTTTATTTAAACAGAAGCTACAGCATGCTGAAAACACAGTATTTTCACAATTATGGACTATCTCCGTTGGGATGCGCAACCAGCCAATCACAACTGTAGTCTGTAACCTATTGCATGTACATCCAATACTATACAAGCATCCATCCTGTTGGAAAAAGAAGACTAGAATCCCATGTATCTTTATCATCACCTTTTTAGGGCATTCATCTTGAAAAAACACATAATTATCATGCTTCGTGGGCTTAGTTGCAGCTTTTGCATAAGCATTGCCACGATAGGACATGAAGATGTACGCATGCATTATGGGTGTGCTGTGTTTTACTTGGGAGTAAACGTGATAAGTGCACACAAAGTGACATCATAATCAGCATGACCTATTGACCTCAGTCCATCTGACCTTCAGCAATGTTTCTCAATGATGCATACAGCTGGGTCAAGTCTGCTACATTTTTGTATGAGTGCTCATGTTACAGTTACCTGCATGGAGACGTGGCCTGGGGCCAGGGATATACTTTGCTTAGAGTGGGTTCATTCATGTGACTCAGGTATCAGGTATGTCTGACTGCACAGGTGCACAGCAGACAGATGAGGTAGTCTGGATTGTTCCATTAAAAAGTACCATCACAGACACTGGGGCTGACTGTCAAGTTTGCACCAAAAGCTACAAAAGAATTTTAAAATAAAAATAACATAATTAAAAACAACAAGAAAAGGTTTTGTGTAGCTCAGAGCTGTACTCCCTGTTAATTATGTCTCCCCAAGCAGGTGGGGAGGGGACATTGTTTTTGTGTCCGTTTCTTCTGCTTCTTCTTCTTCTTGCAAATTTGTGACCATGACCTATTTTTCAAGGTCACGTGGGCATTTCATCTAAAATCAACGCAAACACAATAACTCCACAAGGGTTCCTATTATGTACCTTGAACACTGCAATGGGGCACGGGGAGACTTTGGATTTTCTGTTGGAAAATTAGCCTGTTCTAGTTTTATTTGTTCCACTATGCTCAAGCACTGTGGAGAAAACAGACAATTTTGGTCCTTGTAGCTAATATATATATGTATATATATATATATATATATATATATATATATATATATATATATATATATATATATATATATATATATATATATATATATATATATGTATACACATACATACATAACTCTTTAGCTCTCATTGAAGACCTTTCTTTGCTTGGGGAGTATTTTGCTGACAGTACTGCACAGGCCACAGCTTATTATCACACTAATTAAGTTATTTAATTGTTTTCTTAGTTATTGTGAATAATTAATTATGCCAACCAATTGTTGTTTGTTACTTTTCAGGCCTTGTTTGTTCTGCTGCTGTTGGGCTGGGTCTTTGTTCCTGTATACATTGCATCAGGGGTGAGTTACCACAACCTAGTGCTATGGTAAAAGCTGCTATGTGAGACCTGTGTAATGAAAACTTGTGGGCCATTTAAAAGGAGAGTCTTAATGAATTAAGTGCTAATTTATGGAGTAAATTATTCATTCATGTCATGTAAGACAACCTGCCACCTCATGTTACAGAGAGGCTGGTATTGCTGATGGGTTAAACCAAGTAGACTTCAATCACCAGAGGGCAGCACTGGGAAAGCGTATCGCCAGACACATACACTCTAATACATCAGGTTTGAAAAGATGTACAGTACGTATCAGGTGATCTTGTAACCAGTGCTGCCCTGTTGTTATTTAACAGATCCCAGGTTTGTCCTATTACATAAAATGCATAAAAGATATTTCCTGGTGCAGAGTTAGAGAGAGAGAGAGAGCGAGAGTCGAGTAAGTTCTAGTTAACCATCCACTTCTGAACCATGTGAGATACGCAATGCTCTCCTGTAGGTCATAGCGTTCTTTAGCCTTGCAGGGAGTCACTCCTGTTGTGAAAGAACTTTACCTTTTGCCATTGGATTTTGTCTCTTCGTTTGTCTGTGTTTGGGAGAAACTTTGCTTCTTCTAGAACTTGTGCAGACAGTTTCTGTCATTGCAAAGAGGAAATAAGGCAGTTTCTGCCACATTACATAGCAGTAACCATATTAATTTGACAGTTTCTGTAAAGTTTGCTGCTACCTGAATTGTTTGATTCTTAATACATGATTTATATTGCAGCCTTAGAGAACTGAATTGTTCACATGTACATGTACATTGAAATCAGAGAAACAGAATTGCTTTGTTCTAAGTATATATTAAAAGCATCACGAAAACTAAATGGTTTGTGTTTATGTTGCATCCATCAAAAACTGAATTGTTTGGCAGTCTGTATATTGCCAACCCTACTGAATGAAACAGTAGGTAACCAGTTTTTAAACATGTTTACAGGCATCTGTAATTCAAACTTCCGTACTGCTTAAAAAAAAAAAAAAAGAACAAAATACTGAAAAAAGCTTCTCACATGACCTGACCTTACCAAAACTTTGAAACAATGAACAGACCTTACCAAAACTTTGAATCAATGAATGTTTAGTCCCACACCAATTTCCAACTCTCTATATATAGCCTATAAGACATAGTACCTGCAGCATACATGGGGATCTTGTGTGCAGACATAGATGCTATGTTCTGGTTGTTCCAGGGACAGATCTTTTGGCATTCAGAATTTGTAGCCAAATTAGGAAATAAAACAGTAATCACTGCAGAATTCGATCTGACCCTATATAATTCGTGGTAAAATAGATTAGCCATTTAAAAATTTCTTTAGCCCAAGCAATGAAACATCAGCATTTGGCTAATGGCACCAGCAGTGCCCATTGTTCTGACGGCATTTTAAACATGATATTCCCTATGAATAGTCAAATGATATTTCAGGTCAATTTTTTTTAAAAACTGAAGCTCTTTCTGATTGGTTGTTGCTCAGCTTCACTGTGTCTCCTCCTTGTCCTGTTGTCAAAAGCTGACAAGTATGTATTGAAACCATGGAAAACTGAATTATATGTTCTGAATTCTATGATACATATCACTGGAGCACCATTTGTGATCAAAGCAGCAAGTAAACATTTTCATTTTATACATTTGACATAATGTCACTCTGACAGCTTTTATAAAAGATTTGCAGTAATATATATGTGTAGCCCAGTCCATGCTGCTGCTTGTTAACCCTTGATGTCTGCCCTACAGGTCTACACCATGCCTGAATACTTGAGGAAGCGCTTTGGAGGCCAAAGAATCCGTGTTTACCTGGCTGTTCTTGCCCTGTTACTCTCAATATTTACCAAAGTATCTGTAAGTATCAATTTAAATCTATATTTTAGTGCATTTTACACACATCAGAGATCATGTAGGAATTAAGGCTTTACAACTGTATTTTCATAGGTGCAGCAGTAAGGTGGTACCTGGCTTGAGAGACCACTTCAAAAGGAGGATAACGGCATTGAAAGACCACCGCTTCATCATACTTAGTTCTTTTCATTTGCTTTATACCTTCTATGAGAGACCACCTGTCTTGTGAGACGACAATTTTGACATTCCTGTGTGTGAAGGCTGGTTTTGCTATATTAAGGATGGCTTTGGTTTGCATGCGTTTCATTGTTGTTTAATCTAATTAACAGATCTGTAAATATTTAGATACATACATTCCCATTAATAACAGTGTTTGGCCTGTTTTAATATTTACTTATTACTGACAAAAGTGAAGCAGGACTTGCATCTTTTTTTTTATTTTTTCGTATTAGGTGTTAGCCTCCATGTGCATTTAGTCAAGGTCTGCAGCCTGTTGTCAGACAACACGTGTAATATACCCACTCGTATAGTGCCATGTCAGTCAGCTTAAGTTTCACTTCAATTTTACCCAAACTGTTTGACCAATGAAAAGTCTGATGGCCTAACCTTGGTCCTAATGTCCCAAAAGTACTGTGAATATTATGAATAGAGAAAACAGTCCTGAGTACTGTCAATAGTGTATACATCTACCTGTATGTCACGCAGTTGTTACATTGTGTTACAGGCTGACCTGTACGCTGGGGCTGTATTCATTGAACAGTCGCTTCATTGGAATCTATATGCTGCCATTCTGTTACTTTTGGCCATTGCTGCTTTGTTTACAATCACAGGTAAATACAGGCTCAAAGTTAGTGTGATTTGTTTTTTCCATAAAGTCTATATAGCTTACAAACTTTTCCAGAAAGTGATCTATTCTGTGAAGAACATGGGATATACTAATACTATATAAACGACAGTGACAAATGACTTATCTCTTGATTCCATACACATATGTATATATATGTATATATATATATGTATGTATGTATGTATATATATATATATATATATATATATATATATATATATATATATATATATATATATATGTCTCATGTTTGGGTCGATTTTAGTACAATAACAGGCTTGTATAAAAACCATATCATAGGCCTAAAAGCTACAGTTCCGCGATATGATGTGTCAGTACTCTTCCGGTGGTATCGGTACTCTTCGGGTTTCATCTGTAATTGTGTTCATGAGGGGTAAAACTTTTTGCAAATGTCATTCTTATTTTTGCTTTGTGTATTCAGATGTACAAATCGACCCAAACATGAGATAAAAATTTTATAGCATGCTTTGTAGACGATATGAAGTAATCAACTCGCACTGGATACCATATAGCAGAACTCGTTCGCTTCGCTCGCTCGTTTTGCTATATGGCATCCAGTGCTCGTTGATATACTTCATATCATGAACAAAGCATGCTATAATCTATAATATATATATATATATACACACACACACACACACACATATATATATACATACATACATACATACATACATACATACATACATACATACAATGGTAACTGTTGTATGCAATCACTGCCACTGCCGCATTGCTTTTTGTGGTCACTAGGCTTGGAGATAGGAGTAAATTTCTTTGTAAAATTTGTATATGTATGTGTGTGTGTGTCACATTATTCATTATACTGGCTTTTATGGACTTTTTCTGCTAATTTTTGAGATGTGTGTTTAAGAAGGATACTTAGAATTAAGTATTTATATTTTTCTCTCAATAGTTTCTTTTTTGTTGCAATATGTCTTCATCTTTTTTTTTCTTGTTTTTCCAGGTGGACTGACGGCTGTGATCTGGACAGATTTCATCCAGACTGTTATAATGGTCATTGGTGCCTTTGTGCTAATGGTTAAATGTAAGTGTTCTGCCTTCCACTAGGGGGCAGTCCTGTGCACAAGTGTTAGTCATTGTTTGTTGTTTATAACTACTGAGTATATCTGGGCTTAACACTCTTGAATAATATCTGATTTGTATAAAAGTACTACCATAATTTTCAGATTTTAATTTTGTTTTATTATGGATTAAATTTTAAAGTGAATTTGATATTTTATATTTATTAAAGTGAATGATATGATTGAAAATATCTGAATATACTGTAAGAAAAAAATGAGTCTTTAACTCTTTGCCGTGTAAATAGATGAAAACTGGTTGATGGTCAGTTGTGGTCTGCTTCAATGTTTTTGACTAATTTAAACTGTAATGGGAAATTAGAATGACAGTTATAGAGAAGACCCGTCAAGATACCATTTCCGCAGGTGAACAGGTTCTTCAGCACCTAATTAACACCAAGGCAAGCTGTTGATTCAGTTAATTCAAGGGAACAGGGTCAAGGGGAAATGTTATCTTTAACCCATTCTTGGTCAAGGTAGAACTGAGTCATTAGCTTTCCTTGGCACAGGTTGGGTGCACTTTAACCCACTCCAGCTCAGAGCATGACAGAGTCAGTAGATTTCCTTGGCATGGCTCAGGCACAATGAGCCCAACCCATATCAAGGAAAGCTGTTGACCTCAGGCATGTCATCCTGAATGGTCTTACTTACAAATCTCAGCATTTTTTTTTTTTTTTTAATGAGAAATTTAAATGAAAATGTTAAGGCAGATGACAATTTACATACGGGCACTTTGGGGCAATTTGAGTGGGACAAGGTTAAGATGCATCATTCCACAAGTATAGAATAACCTCAGAATAAAATCACACTTTTATGATCCTTGGCATGCAATCTAATCCTTGAACTTGGGATCAATTAACCAATACATATAATTCTGTCTAAAAAAGCAAGTGTTCTGTTTCTGTTGGGCTTCCTGAGGGTCAAGCGACAGTAGCTGGCTGGGTATTGTTATGCTTTGAAATGCACTAATTGTCACAATATGAGAATGTTTAACACTGTACCCTGGGTTAGGGCTCATGAAATAGTGTACACCACCTACAGATGGAGCCACCGGCACAATAGAACTTTTTACATTATACAGAGAAGAGACAGGTTTGTTTACCCCCAAGTTTGCAGTGCATACTCCCTTTGGGTACTTTATGGAATTGCCTGTCACTCCCCTTGTTGCTGACGTATATTCCTGCATACTTGCATGCCACGGACAAGTCAAATTTTAATCAACATAAGAATCATTTCAAAGAATACTCCTTAAATTTTTTTGTCCATTTTGCTCAAGACAAGAGTTTTTTTGCATTATTATTTCAGAGATGCGAACTATCCCTCATCATCAGGGACTGTCCCTGAAATTAGCTGAAATTTCGACTAATTTACGGTGTTTGTCGCGCATTGAAACTGAGTATTTCTTATGTATTCTTTGTTAAATATCCTCTGTCCCTGATGTTCTCACTTAAATGTTCCTGAAATAACGTTTTGAATCTTGGCATCTCTGTCATTTTGCACCTGCTAAAGACCAGAGCATTTACAGATTCCTATGCCTGCTCAATTTTTTTTTGTCCAAGGATTTGTACCAACATTCTAAGAGGGCTACCAAGGGATGTTGGCATGATGTGTTAATGTCAAAAAGTTTGTTTTATTTGAGTGGGAGATTAGTTTATTGTTGTAATAATTGAGAATTGTAATTTGTACTTTATTCATGAATTATTGTGATTTTTGTGTGAAATGCTATTCATGAAAGTTTATTTCTTTTGTGACTGTGGGTTACATGTATACCCCTACTCCCTCATACCCTCTTCTTGAGTGCTTTTATTTGATTTCTTCTGTCAGAATCAGTTTGAACTGCCCCACACGTAGGACATTTCACCCCACATATTACTGACCCCCGTGTGGTATTTCTTCCTTTCAGAAAGTACCCAAAAGAACATCTCCTTTTTTAGGACCCCATTTACCACGTCCCTTAATTGTTATCTTTTTTCCTGTTATTTTACCTGCAATGAGAGACCACCTGACATCAAGACCTGCCCTGGGAGTGGTCTCTCAAAGGAACAGTCCCTGGATAATTCACGCACATTTCTTTTTTCTGCCAGGTTGACTGACAGCTATTGGCTCTTTGCTTACTAAGCTGTAAGTTACACACTGTGTCTACTAATCTCACTTTCTGTTTACATGTGCTTTGGGCTGATGAGCATGATCTAAACTCTTTGTCTTTGTTTATAGGACATTCCAACTCTTGTATATGGCACACAACCCATCTTAAATGTCTGCTCATATATAAGCTAACTATGATTCCACACATATTGGCTATGGGATATCTACACTAATATAACAAGCTTATTGTTTCTGAAAGAAAAATAAAATTTTTAAAGTACTTGCACAGGAAATATATTATAAGGAAAAGTTTTTAAAAATTGATATAAGTGGCACTCCGGAGAAGTTGTCTATATTTATTTTTAAAAGTCAAATGCCCAGCAACACTTTGATATCATTGGTACCAGGAACCGTGTGACTGCCTCAGTGCAGAATATAAACAAACGTTGAAGAATTTCATTTTTTTTCTTTTTACCAAAGCATGTTCAACAGATAACTTTTGAGACAGACTACATGTATATCAGCCTGAAACATAATAAAGGGGTTTTGGCAGGTAAATGCCAGAGCACATTTTGGAGCCAGGAATACTTGGACATGTATCTCTGATAGCCACTTCTTAACACATATTCTATTCCCACCACTAGTTGTGAATGAGTGTATTTATTCTGACTGGTTTCAGTGTAGATGGGGTTCATCAGAGCCCGGTGGCTGGTAATTCAGGCTTGACGATGTTACATTCTAGGCCTGGTACTAATAGCTCTTTTGGTGCCAAATATGTAAAGTTGAACCGCTTAACTTAAACTGCTGTGAATTATACTGGTAATATTCAGGGTGCTGGATTCATGTTCCTTGTGAAAAGACCTTTTCAGGTACAAGCTTGCCTGTAGTGACAGAGAACATAATAGTCCAGGTCAACAGCTTTCCTTGATGTGCATTGTGCCCAAAGCACGTCAAGGAAAGCTGTTGACTCAGTCCAAAATGTGGCACTGGAGAATTGAGTTGTAGGTTAATGTTTTAATGGTTAACTGGCAATGATGGCGCGTCAGCTCTCTATCCCACATATGCAGGCCAGTTACTGTGACTGAGGTGCAAACAGTCTGTTGCCAGGGCAGTTTAAGGCTTCTGTGTAGGTGTTTTGTCCAATAGAAGGAGTTCTAAGATAAGGAAAAATTGTACATCTAGTGTGGACATACAAACGCAATGGCTAATTATACAAGCATAAGAAAAAAACTCTTTTTTGAGGTGAGGGGAGATGAGATTCTGTAAATGATTTGGGGGATATTTTGTATAAAAGTGCCAAAGTTGCAACTTTTCTGTAGCATAACATGAAAGCCATTTCATTTTCTTTCCTGTTTTATTCCCTGAATGAGATCAGGCTTACTTTAGGTGGTTGATGTTTTGGAGAGCCTCGCCTAGACTGTAAGTGACTGTGTGGTTGACTGGTCAAGTTGCATGTATGATGCCCCAAAGTGAGTTGAATCTGCAAAATTGTATGATGCCCCAAAGTGAGTTGAAGGAAAGTTGTTGACTTATATAACAATTCAGGGCTGAATAAGTTAATAAAGGAGATGTAGCTAAGACAGCAGTGCTCCCTGGAGTCCATTAAGCAGACCGTGTTATAACAAAACCACTGTAAAGTGGGACATTCAGTGTGTAAGTAATTGAAAGAGTGTTACAGCGGGGGGGGGGGGGGGGACGAAGGACCCACCGTGTTATATCAGGATACACCCAGTTGTGAGGGCATTATAAAGATGGAACATACACCTGTGAGGGGAGTATAAATAGGGAGCATACACCTACTTATGAGGGGAGTATCAGTGCTGTCCAGCTGAAAACCTCTGTAGCAAAATTTTCTTTCTTTCCTTGTAGCCTTTTTTTCTACTTCTTTACATAAGAAGCACTTATTTTTTAGAAAATCTGCGGCAATTTTGAAGAGCTTTGTAGCAAACTTTTGCTACAATGCTCCAGTTGGACAGCCCTGAGTATAAAGACGGAGCTGAAACATGTCAATGTGAGGTTAGATATAAGGAAGCAGTATACACCTAAAAGTGGAGTATAAAGAGGGAGCATACAGTTACTTGTGATTGGAGTATAAAGAGGGAGCATACAGTTACTTGTGAGTGGAGTATAAAGAGGGAGCACACAGTTACTTGTGAGTGGAGTATAAAGAGGGAGCATACAGTTACTTGTGAGTGGAGTATAAAGAAGGAGCATATAAGTTCCTTGTGAGTGGAGTATGAAGAGGGAGCATACAGTTACTTGTGAGTGGAGTATAAAGAAGGAGCATACAGTTACTTTTGAGTGGAGTACAAACAGGGAGCATACAGTTACTTGTGAGTGGAGTATAAAAGAAGGAGCATACAGTTACTTTTGAGTGGAGTACAAACATGGAGCACACAGTTACTTGTGAGTGGAGTATAAAGAGGGAGCATACAGTTACTTGTGAGTGGAGTATAAAGAAGGAGCATATAAGTTCCTTGTGAGTGGAGTATGAAGAGGGAGCATACAGTTACTTGTGAGTGGAGTATAAAGAAGGAGCATACAGTTACTTTTGAGTGGAGTACAAACAGGGAGCATACAGTTACTTGTGAGTGGAGTATAAAGAAGGAGCATATAGGTTCCTTGTGAGTGGAGTATGAAGAGGGAGCATACAGTTACTTGTGAGTGGAGTATAAAGAAGGAGCATACAGTTACTTGTGAGTGGAGTACAAATAGGGAGCATACAGTTACTTGTGAGTGGAGTATAAAGAAGGAGCATTGTATTTCCAAAATTAAAATGCACTTGTCTTTACACCTTGAAGATCAAGATCATGTTGATCAGTATCCTGTCCCGTGGTTATAATCTGAGCTTGCTGCCTCATTTTCTTGCAAGATACTAACAAAATCATCAATTAATATTAGCTGACCGGACACTGTTGAGTATGTATCACGAAAGAAAAATGTGATACTATTTTTTTTTATTTTATAGATAAACTTAATTTAAAATTAACATGCTGATTGTCTTTTTATTTTAGGTTTCATTGAGCAAGGTGGATACAACAGGATTGTTGACATGTATTTCAAAATGTACCCAAATGTCACCAGACAGTTTCTGGACAATGACCCTGATATGAATCCCAATTACACCAAATATGCTAAGTGTGGTGTCCCGCCTGCCAATGCCATGCACCTTTTCCGGTCGATTGACGATGGCAACCTTCCGTGGCTTGGTGTCACAGCAGGTCTGACTGTGTCTGCTGTCTGGTATTGGTGTTCAGATCAGGTTAGATATCATTTGATGTTTGTGATTTTGCTAGTTATAACATGTTGCATGGCCATTATAACAGGAGATTTGCTGTATTTCTCTACTGTGTGTGATTGGTTATAGGTATAACATTTCCATGACCGTCATGACAGATGATGGTTACCATGGTTACTGTTTATTCAAATTATATTTGTGATTTGTTTCCAAGAGAAAGCACTCCAAAGAAAAATTGATGATGAGCTTGTGACTGTATGTTTATTTCAGATATTCAAAGTCTTGTTTACAAAATGCATGTTTGTGCTTCAGCTTTGCAAAAGACTCGCGTGTGTCTGTGTACCTCTCTGATAATGTACCATTTCTGGATGTCTCACATTCGCCACTGTTCAGTTCAGGGCAACTCTACTCAAGAGATCTTGCAGATGATATTTTGCTTGTATAGACCATCACAAAACTCTAACATCTGTTTACGTCTGTCACAAATTCTGCAGGGTATCAGATGGTCTTAAGGACTCCTCTGTTCAAAGCCAAGAACTTCGTTTGTCAGTGTACACTTGCTTGCTTTGTTAACAGGTTATAAGCCTCACTCTGAACACAAATGCTTGTGTCCTTCTGTCTTGCATGTGACATCTCTTCCTCGTTGTGTTTAAGGACTTTTCTGCTCCAAGGACCCAGTGGACAAGCCATGGTTGCCTTCTCCTCTGACTTTTACAAAAGACTAACACCTATTTTCCTGTGTCATGATTTTAGGATGACTGGAGTTCTGGTATTCAGTTCTCTGGCACACAGAGGCTCTTCCATCCAACTCCATTCTTGCCTGCCAAACAGACCAAGTTCCACTTAACTTCAGTATGGAGCTTGGTCTGGTTAGGAGGCAAAATCAACATCACTTTGAGCAAAAAAAAAAAAAAAATCCAGCTTGTTTTCAACTTTGTACAACAAAATATGCCAGTAAGTAAAACTGTTGTCTGCAATGTTTTACAGGCTTTCAAGAAATTGGATCATTCGAAAATATAGAATACAAATTTATGCGGGCTGTTCCAAATTCAACATTTCAAAGAAGGCATGAAAAAAACTACACGTGCGGTTACCCACCTTGGAACTCCATGAATTTTTTTCGACCTCATGATGATCCTAATTATCCATGGACAGGCATCACTATGGGTTTGACGGTCTCCGGGGTGTGGTATTGGTGCTCTGACCAGGTCCAGTCCCAACAGATGTTTGTTCTTCT
>CAXHWN010002345.1:15000-17000 GCA_964020975.1 Hermodice carunculata | reverse complement strand
AAGGTCACTGAACATGTCTAATTTCTTTCTATTGGTATGATATATCAGCATGCCAAATTTCGTCAAATATGGATTTCTCTACCATAGGTATCCAGCATATCACACAAATCTAGATATTGCGATGCCCACTTTTGGGCTCCACAGGCCCCGGTGTAAAATTTAAAAAACACATGCTAGTATGATGCATCCCTAAACCGCAATATGGGATAGCTTTCATATCGAATCACTGAAAAAATATCATCATCATCATCATCATCATCACCATCATCATCATCATCATCATCACCACCACCACCACCACCACCACCACCACCACCATCATCATCACCATCATCATCATCATCATCATCATCATCATCATCATCATCATCATCATCATCATCATGAATGCCAGTAAACACAAAGGAAAACTAAACAATGGTCGTCTCAGATGTACCATGAAACGAGAGCAGTGACATATCTATGCTTTCAAAGAAAGGTTGCTTTTCACTAGGTTTATAATTATAACATGAGTAATTAATACAGGGCAAATATATATATATATATATATATATATATATATATATATATATATATATATATATATATATATGTATATATATATATTTCATATATACCAGCGAGATAGTCTAGGGTTTCAGTAGCATCAGTCATAAAAGTCACCCTCAATAATTTGCTATTTTTAGTAAGGATATTATTCGATAGAAATAAAATGGGTAATTTTGAGATGGGACTGTATACTGATGATGTGTGTAATAAGGGTGTCCATATGCACTTGCTGCTGAATATTTGAGGCATGTGTTAAATATACATATTGTTTACTCAAAAAAGCCATTCTACCTAAAGGGCCCCTTATGTCACACTTTTGCATGTGCCCGGTGCATATATAAGACAACAGAAGTGAATGAATGTAATCTGTAATATTATTTATCAAACATTCAAAAATAAAGTCACCAAAGGGGGGCCCTCGGAGAGACATCTAACATACACAATATTTCTAGGAAATATTAGCATGTGTTTCCACGATTGTACAAACACATGCATTGACACTACCACAATACATTGATTATGATACTAGTGTAAGAAATATCTCAAAAATTGGGAAACAAGCTTATGACCACGTTACAAAATATGGTACACACAAATCAATAGATAGGCAGCAGAGTTCAAACAGATTCTAGCAGTAGATTTTGCAGAGAATTTACGAACACTCTGATGTTCGTCAGGTTGAAAACTAATGGCATAGTCTATTTTGTCAATGGAATTTTAAGTGGCTGATAGTCAAAGGTATTCTATACAAATTTAAACGATTTGGCCCTGTGATATCACCAGTTTGGGTTATTTGTGACATGGAACCGACTGAAAAAGTCACTGAATCGTTGCGGTGGGAGTACAACCTATGTTTTCTTCTCACCAAATCAGTGTAAGAGGAAGTCTGAAGAGAAAGTATAAATGACACCTTCCCGTGGTTTCTCGAGCAGGCAAACCACAGAAATAGTGATATTTGAAAAACAAACTCCACATATGAACCAACGCTATCAGCCTAACTGATCGATATGTCCTGATCGGACAATGTAATACTAGTTATACCAAAACAGTGTTGGGTAGTGATTCGTTTTATATGACACATACATCATACCTAAAGCTCATGTCATTGTAGGTAGAATTGAACGGTATGTACAATATATATACATACACACATATATATATATATATATATATATATATATGTATGTATGTATGTATGTATGTATGTATGTATGTATGTATGTATGTATGTATGTATGTATGTGTGTGTGTGTGTGTGTGTGTGTGTGTGTGTGTGTGTGTGTGTGATCCACCACACCAATGAATTACAAAAGAAAAGGTTTTGTGGTTCCTTTCACGGAAATCTGTTTTACAAAACTATGATTTGTAAATATTGTATGCTGCCAATGGACACTGAGGTATGATACACAATGTGAATGCAAAATTAAGATTTGATTTTCATTTTTTCTTAG
>CAXHWN010002345.1:0-10000 GCA_964020975.1 Hermodice carunculata | reverse complement strand
TTTGCTTTTAAGGAAACACTACAGACATCGCCTTGATATTGATCTCTTGCTTTCAGTTCATTCACATTTAAGGCGTCAAGTGACGTTCTGGTTTTACCATCTTTTCGAATTCTTAAATGTTAACATTATTTTTGACCTGCAGTCTTGAACAGCTGAAAAAATATTGAAATTGGCTAAGAATATAATCTGGCCAAAGTTAATATTATTTTGTGAACATATCGAGGATAGGTGTATTTCTGGCAAAGCTATGAGACATCAAGTTTGGAATCAAATGCCGTTCTTATTTCTGTAGTCATATGGCAATACACTGCATGTGTTGGTATATTGTTGAAGTGGTTGTGTGGACTGCTTTGACATTGCTCACATTTTTTTTTTCAGGTAGACCACTCTACCTATAGAAGGAAATAGTCATCCAATACTTTTTTTGTTTTGTTTGGATGTTTAATTGTACATTGTACTCTTTTTCGCTCTTTTTTGAAGCAAAAGGAAATTTTCTTCTCAAGAATTATTTAGCCAATGACTTCGATATTGTATACAAGATGACCTGTGGTCACTTATTTCAAAATGTTATGGCCCCCAGTGGCACTGTATTCATATTTTTATTTGGGTTTTGTGAGTCTTTTTTATCAAATATTTCATGTGTAACATCTATTTTCTGAACTTTTTTTTTTCCAAATTATTTCACAAAATGATATAAGTAATAACAATTCTGTGCATGTATTAGCCACAGTCCTGTACCTGGCAGATATTCTTTATGAAAAACGCGATGAGAGATAAAACAAAGATGAAGATGAGGATGAAAAAACCACAATCAAGTCAAGTCAAGTCACGTTTATTCAGTTACATGTAAGAATACAGAACACAAGAACAATTAGAGAGTGTAACCCTAAGGGGCTTATAAACTATCTTTAAGTGAAGGAGCCACACAACCAGTTGGGCTAATATGCTTTAATACATATACAGCGGACACAAACTTGGAATAACAATGTGCATATGAATAATCACTGAGGGGCTTAATTGGCCCAAAATACCAGCATACAATTAAAAATATTATAACTTGTAGCATAACATAACACAAACACCACACATAGAAGTGTTACTCGACACATGTCAAGTCCATGATCATGGCTTTAACTCTGGTAAATTAAGAAATATCAAAATACCAAATATGTGTTGAACAAAATTAATAAGGGAAGGGAGGGTGGATGACGAACAAAACTGAAGACTGACACGCGCAGGGAAGCGTGCTGTATGCGCACCTGGATTAAATAATCACGGCCACAATCACTTGATCTAGAGTGGCTCTGAGTTGAATAATTTTAACTTGAACTTAAATGAAGGAGCCACACAACAAGTTGGGCTAATATGCTTGATTACATATAAAGCGGACACAAGCTTGGAATAACAATGTGCATAGAAATAATCACTGAAGGGCGTAATTAGCACCAATATGAATATTAGCCCAAAGTGTAGTAGTATGTAAGTAAGTTAAATATAACATTAAATAAATGGGACCTCTCTAAATTACATCACTCCTGAGCTAGCCTGCGAGCAAACCCCAACTGGTGGACCTCAGCTTGGCAAATATAAATTGAATAAGCGGAAGAGGCCCGGCCCCCTAAGGAATAAATCTCCCAATCGGCAAACCGACCATACCCGCTGTAGTTGCTGCACTTGCACCGAGGTAATGAGCCGAAAATTTGCATGGATCTAATTTAAGTGCCGAAATCAAAGACTTAATCTTTAAATTCAACATAGGCTTCGACAGTACCACCCACTGCTAAACTGGAAAAGATATGATTGGGCAGCCAAAAATTCTTGTGCCTTACCTTTAAGCAAATAAAAACACATGGGACATACGGTGCATACTTGAGCTGCTGCACATCTAATAGCCATGCGATTTTGTCTTAGATCTTTTAATATGAATCAACATGTATAAAGAATTACAGTTTCGGCCAAAGGAGACCTGACCCAGTGATAAGGGGGGAGTCATAAAGATTCCCGCAGGTGACACATCGAGCGCAAATTCGGCCCCCCTTAAACCTCCAAAGAAACCCAAAGTTGAGGCAGCACGCCAGACTCAATCGTCATATTTCATACGTTATTGTCAATTTTTGCACAGGACCCCCACCAGACTCATCTATTGCGTTCAAAACTAGTTGAATTCTGGGTGAATCAGTAGGAGGGGGATCGTATCCATGCATAATGTGAAGATCGCCGCTAAATACACTTGCAAAGAGGTAGCCTTCAGTCCTGCTTTGCGACTATGTGATTCACATCGAGTCTGAGTATAAGCAATGTAAAACAAAATTGTTTGTTCAGATGCAGACATAGGTAGTAATTGATGTTGTCTACAAAATTCAAGGTAACCACGCTCTGCAGAAGAATAAGTATTCTCCCTACGACCTTTCTGAAGCAATGAGTGAACCTAGAAATCTAATACAAAATATAAAACATGCAGGCGGAGTCATGGCAAGATCCGCCCCAGGATGAACATATCTAAACCTTATGAAGTCCAACCGGCTCAGCGCGTCTGCTTGGTCATTCCTAGCTGAATACAAATGCACCTCTTTATATCTGATTCCATAAACACTGGTATAATAATATAGGGCTCGTATTAGCGACATTATCTGCGGATTGCGTGATTTGCCCGACTGTATGCATTGAACAACACACATGTTATAAATATTCATGAGGACACTTGTGCCTGCTAACACAAGTGCAAAGGTAGCCATACACACAACTACAGCGAACATTTCTCTCCATGATATCGACCTTGTTCTTACCCAATAATTTACACCTGTAAATGGAACCAGTGACCAAGAATTGCCGCATACGGCACTGGCCGCTATGTCTAAAGCATCGGTAAAAACTACCAAACAATCATGAAATGGGAAAGGAGTGGGAAAAAAAGTAATACCTTTATGAACTTCCAAACACTTTATCCACCACATACTATCAGCTCTAGCCTGATTTGAAATGCGAACCTTGTGAAGCAAATTACGTGCGCGCTTGGATAGATGTATTAACCTCCGTGTAAAGATGCCAACACTCTGCACTACACGGGCGCAAAACATTAATTTGCCAGAAAGTAGCTCGCGTTTTGAAGCATACTTTTTGTTAACCCACTCATCTAGGATCTCGTGTATTTCACAGATTCTATCTTGAGATATCCCCGGCTGTTTATTTACAGTGTCTATGACGATACCAAGAAATTCTATAAAATGTGCAGGGCCTTCTAATTTACTGTGCTGAACCTCAAAACCAGATAATACACATGTATCTATTATTATTTCTATACAGTTCATACACTTAGATTCTGAACCGCATATTACGAGATAATCATCCAGGTAATATATAAGTGTTATAGAGACACCTCGCAGTTTCATTACATACTCCAAACCACTCGCCAAATCCTTTTGTATACATACCGTTACTCTCCTCGCCATATTCCTTAAGTTCATACCTGTCAGTAAATTATTTATGTCTTTGAGCCTCTTTGTTTTGTAATTTTTCATTATATCTTTTTTCAGCATCTATCCTGATATATTTCTTGTAAATATCCATTATATCTCAAGTTGGCCTCGGCTATTCCGTTTTTGATGCTAAACCAGCCAACATCCCCAAATACTACTTTTATTTCTCACAAGGTGATGCAGCTAAAATCCACATTTGCATATCATTCTCTAGGTTTTTGCATACCCTGTGTGTCCCCTTTATCTCCTGAAATAGCATATAAACAAGAAAACATTTATAGGATTGCAACTGAATCCCATACCGCCTTATGTGTAAGTGATTTATTGAAAGTATGTGGCAAAACTCACCGAATTAAATATGTGGCTAAATTACTGAGAGTTTTAGTATTCCCTTTCTACCGTTGCCTCACCTCTTTATCCCATCAATCTGGTATCCTAACATGTCTTTTCTGCTTGCTTTATCTTTACTCCCGATATTCGTATATATCAATCTTTACTTTTTTGACCTGCGCCCTTCCCTCTGTAAGCTGTAATTCACCTTATTTCTCTTTGTTAGCATCATAACTAAGCATTCTTATTAACATTTATGATGGCCTCATTCTGATCTCTATGCCTTTCCCATGTTGCTCTGCTATTTTCATCATACCCTGTATGTCCCCTTGATAATTTGCAATAAGTGCTGTGTCATCTGCCAAAAATGACCACCAAATTTCCTGTTGTCTGTTTGTCATTCCCTTTACAATCCCTCACCTATTAACCCAATTGTTTAACATTCAGCCCAAAGCAATTCAGAAAAAGGACACATGCCAATTTAGGCCTATGTCCAGACACCAGTTTTACACTTCAGTCTTCCCAAAGGAAAATGGGCCTTGTACATCCCTGGAGAAAGGTTTTTACTATTTCAGGAAAGCTGCACCTGAAAGCTAATCTGGAGCGTTTCTTAGAGCACGTTATTCCATACCCTCTGCTCATATCTAAAAAATCCAATGAAAACTATTCTTTGGTTTTGTCTCGTTTACTCCAAATTCTGTATCTGTGCAATGAATATCTAGTTCCTTACACTTATTCCTGGCTTACACTAATTCTGAATTACCCAGAAAACTTTCCAGGTATGATGCTCCTGCCCACATACCTTGTACTATTTTTTTCGTAATTCTCTTCGATGTTTTTGTATACCCTGCCTTTTATTTGTCTTCTTTCTTGTATCTGAAACTTCCTGTTTATTCTTTTTTTTTGAAGATGAATTATCATTTTCCATAGTGAAATTCCAAAGTCGTAACACACTGTAGATCAGATGACCTCAACGTTACAAGTTAATTGTTGTGCGCCTGCGTCATTTACGTGATGCATTGACATTTAGACAAAATCAAATGTTCACGAGTAACGTTTGATTATACGCCACGAGTGACGTGGAATAACTGTGAGGAACACAAACAAACAGGACACGCCAGGTCGGCATTGAAAGTGGGTCAAGGGGATTTTTTGCGATTAGTACCCAATTAAACATAGAATAAACAAAATCTTACATGGCTGGAGAGTGAGTTACACTTTTTTTCTTGCTCAAGATCGTTGTCGGTGTGGATAAGCACTCATGGCATGCGGTCACTCGTGTGATTTCCACGCCCACTACTCGTATCTGATACGTTTTTCTATCATTTCTTTGCTGGGCCACACGGCGTGTTATTCTAGTGACATCGTGATTCATTGGCTGTGCCCATCATATATTACCCATTCTTGCAGTTGCCCTATGAGACCCTGTGGTATCCTCTCAGCCTGTTTACTTATCTTTGTTTAAAACTAAAATAATGCCTTTTTTTAACCTCTACTTTTTCTCCACATGTTGCTTCTTCTGTTTACACCCCCTTAATGTTTTGTAGTTTGATATATTGTTGAGTGATGGTTGCATATTTTCTTTACCCATCGGAAACTTTCTCCATAACTCTTACATGATTGCGTGAACATCATGATGATCATACGATTTCGATTGCTACCGATATCAAGTTCACCTTACTCATCCATCTCACAGCTTTGTGTCATTTGAAAAAAGTTCACCGTCCACTGAGATTAAGTCAGTTGTATCCTTGAATGTACACCCAAACTATTATGCCTCAAATTACTCCTACATACAGCTTTCCTTGTTCTCTTTGAAACTCCCCTAGTCTAATTCTATCTGCTTCTGTTGTTTTTCTACCACCACCAAAGGCCTCCCTCTCCCCACTAAGAGTGCATTTGAAATATTGCTATGAGAAGGATACCAGTGTACATGCATGCCTACATCGTTGTGTCCAAACCTGACACTTTACCCCTCAAAGAGATATACCTTGTGAAGATCTCTATCAGGTGTGTTTGAACTATCATAATCCTACAATTTATATGTATTTTGCGACTTTGTATCGGTGTTATTCGGAACACGTAAAAATGTTTAAAAATACTTAGACAAAAGCGTTGAAATTATAAAGATCTTTAAATGCATAGCTGGGCGTGTTTTGGGTTATTCTATTGTTTAAAATGTTGAGTTTTGAAGAAAAATTATAAAGAAAACTGAAAAAATAATAATAATTAGCCGAAATAATTCTAGACTGTTGCCATGAGACCAATTAAAAATAAATACTTCCAGTAGGTTGGTACAAAGAAATTATCTGAAGTACCGAAGGGAAAGTTGATGTTATGTGTCTATTTTTATAGGAAACTAATAATGCATCCTCTTAAAGCACCCATTTAAGGGACATCTAAATGTGCAAACATAAAGTACACAGTCCTTATCGAGAATCAAATGCGGAAACCAAAGTATCAGTGAGCTACTGACGCTATGAGAAAATGTTTTTCAGAGTGGGGTTACACTCTATAAACATATATGCGAACGAAATGTGTTTATTTTAGATCATGGCACGCATCGAGGTCTACCATTTTGTGTATCAACTAATAGTTCATTAGTTCTTGTGTTCACTTTCTTTTTCTAATACTATACCCGTGCACCCATTTCACACACATTATAGCCCTTTTACATCTGGGATACTGTGCATTCATTTTCATTCCCCATGATGTTCTGTGAGAATACATATTAGGCACGCCATGCGTGCCAAGATATAAGCTGTATGTGCGCTGCACGGATACCTGTAACATAAATAAAGAACTAATTCTTGCATGTTGGAAGGCAAAATAGTTCAATCAGCATTTCTCCCCACACCTATTTTTAAGATAATTTTTAATTCACGTATTATTAATTTAGTTTTTCATTCACTTGTTGTCCCACATTTAAACTATGGCATATAATTGCATGATCCAAAAGCATTAAAATTGCCCAACTACCAATAGAAACTTTCATGAAATATATCACAGCAATTGTATCGCTTATACAGATTCTGTTTTCAAGAATCAAAAACTGTTGAAATTAACTGGTTTTTATATTTTGCAGCAATTAAAATTCTATTATAACATTCTAAACAATGGATTGTCTAAATATTTCAAATATTTCCAGATTTGATCTACCTCTGAAATTTATAGGAACAACACAACAAAGATATTAAACTTGTTAATAGAAAGGGCAGATTTAGTCAGTAAAGGGAAGTGTATCATTCATGACATTATAAAACTAAATAATTCACCAGATATTGTATTGAACAATGCACACTCTTAACAGAAATGGGATTGCAGTTATGCTAAACAGCATCAAATATAAATATTTACATAGTGATACTTGCACCATAACAAACTGTTATGTTTGTAATGTTCCATAACTTCTCACTGAACATGCAATCAAATTAAGGTTGTTTATAACGAAAGCAAAAAATTATATATACATAAATATTCATACTATTTAACAATTTGCCATGTGCCAAAAGATATAAATTTCAGACACCACCAGATATTTCAAAACGGTGGGGGAGTTTTGTATGCTACACAACCCATTTGTAGACGGATCTGTGCGAGTAGAACTAAAAATAGTGCTGTGTATCTATTTCTTTCAAACTTTGCATAATAACAAAAATCTATCTGTAGATCTGGATGGGATAGAATTTCCAGATACGACTAAGTACCTACATTTGCAAGTGGACTGTTAACTTACCTTTCATTATTATTATTTGTGTGTGTGTGTGTGTGTGTGTGTGTGTGTGTGTGTGTGTGTGCAGACACAATGTTCTTTGTGCAACTTGTCCTGCATTTTTTATGGATTTCTTGAAAAAAACACGTAGTGTAGCTACAGAATACTTGCAGTTATTGCACTTTGTATCATGTTTTCGATGTTATAGTTTACATTATTTCCTCAATCTGACCGTTCTTTTGCCCTGCTCTGGGAGCAGTTGTTCAATGCATAGACCAATATATATCCAAGCAGGGGATAATGGGTCTGTCCTCGATGACTGTTTTAGCTATTGTCTGTTATTGACGGCATGCAATAGGTCAACAATCTATCCTATGCCTTTTAAGCACCCCTTAAACATTATTCTGAACTACTGTTAAGGTGCCAAAATGCAAGGCATAACCACATCTTTGCCGCTCCTTACCATGGCGGGCGCGGAATTTTAACCACAATGAAACTCACAAAAATAAATTGTCTTGTTCACCCATTAAATATAAATTGACTATTGTATTATATTGAAAAGGTTGCAGGCAGCCTTGGGTCCATTCCTTTTCAAAAATATGTCGGCTATGGACGGCTCTTCGCCTTTGAGGGAAGTTTAAAAAAAAATATACGGTTAACTGTGCTCCAGGGTGCTTACAAAAGCATATAGAAAGATATGTGTCTGAATCTGAATCTTGTAAACGGACAATTTAAAACAAACAGGACCTTAGTTTGTAAATCAGATTACAGAATGTATTTAGAGAAACACATAGAGTCTGATACGTTTGCCTAGTCAAGTGATTTCAAGGTTTCTGAATTTTCTCTTTCATTTAGTGGCAATATGTGGCAGTTCGTAAATTTTAACAACCTTACCCACTGGCTCCAACAATGTGTGATATTAAACATATGTGTTATATATAATTATATATATATATATATATATATATATATATATATATATATATATATATATATATATATATATATATATATATATATATATATATATATATATATATATATATATATATATATGTATATATATATATATATATACATATTTGATTCTGGAAAAGAATTTTGATTTATGAACCTGACCCATATTTTACATGACCGCCAATGTCAAGGAATGCATTGTACTTTGTGTTAATTGGGTAAAATTCCTAACAATAACTAGACGTTGCTTTTCCCTTATAATTTAAAGGACCAAAAATGTCTCAAATGATTTATTTTGCTCATTACTACCCACGCTTTATTTGTAAATCTTAAGATAGAGACCAACAATCCTATAGGAGAAGTTTGAATGTGTCTTGATCTTTGCCCTCTTTGCAACTATGTATACATGTTTTCTGTATGTATGTATGTATGTATGTATGTATGTATGTATGTATGTATGTATGCACCAAGGACACTTGAATTGCGACCCTACTGCCCAAGACAAAGGTTCGTCTGGTGACGAGGACTAGAGACGTCAGTGGGTTATTCCAATTCTGTTTGCAGATTTAAAAGTAAATCTCCTTTCATAATTCACATATTAAGGAAAACCAATTTAATGAGGGGTAAAACGCAGAAATACATCTGGCTGCGAATTTTCATTTAAAATGCAATAGTAATTTGGTCATATAGAAAAGAAGGAGAAACAAGTAGCATCACTACAACAGTTCGGGCACAGCAACATTTAAGTTAACATATAATAAGCATTCATCTATGTCAAGACCATTAATTTGTACCTAAAGGTTGTGTCGCACTAGCTGAATGCTACATTGAGTGTGCTACTGATGATACTGTCATTGAAATTTCAACAGATAATATTCTAGGACCTAGGGTGCTCAGTGCAATATGAGCAGTGTGGATTTTGAAACTAGCATAACAACTACTTAATATCCAGTAAAAATCTGGTGCCAGATTTTTGCAAACTACTGTCCACAATATGGTACATCTGAGCCTGTTGTTTGTATCATGGTCATTTTCAAGTTACACAGCGCCAATACAGAAGTATATAATTCCACATGGCCTAGTCATGGAGAAATAATCTACGCAGCACGTCTTTTAAAACCGTCCACTGCCAACCTTTGGCGAGAAGTGAAAGGTTTGAAATGAGTGCTGTCTAAATCCATTACCCATGAGATGGCCACGTGGATTTTTGTTTCTACCATAGAGCATCAAATTGTATGTTTTTGTCAAATACCTGCTTTATTTAACGTCTTTGCAACAGCCATTTCGACTCCATTTTGTTTACTTTCACCATTGCGTTACTAGGGTATGTCAGTAAAGAAAAAAATGCTCTGTAGTATCTTACATAATCTGACAGACGCACAAATAAAACAACCAATAGGATTTCCTCTTTCATATCATTCTGATCGTAAAATCTTTCACACATTTGTTGTGTGATTGCACATGAGTAACTATAGGAAAATATCCACATGAGTAAACTGTGGGAAAAAATATATGTAACTGCATA
>CAXHWN010002344.1:20000-32000 GCA_964020975.1 Hermodice carunculata | reverse complement strand
GTTGCTTTGATATTGCGTACATGATGACTCGGGTTCCCCAAGTTTTATTTTGCCACCAGGCGGCGCTGCGATGTTTCCCATTAAAAAATCTGTCATGAGGCTATTATCGACTTCCACTATAGATATGCTCAACAGATTTGTTTTAATGTAATGGGAATATAATCTCATTTAATAGAACATAAAAATACGAAAATGATGGGGATATGTTAACCTTTGGCCTAGGAATAGGGCACCAAACTTTGGCACCAGGTGTCCGTAAGTGCTACTACTAGAGAGCGCATGTGTTGCAATCTTGTAACAGCTGTTGTATTGAATGCTTTGATTTTGCACATGGATGAACCCAAGTGTACCTTCATCAAATTTGTCAATAGAAGATGATTATGCAACGGTTGTGCATCCTCCGACCGACGATGCATCTATAGTGTTTTGTAGAATTCTCGGCTGATTCAGTAAATATGACCTATGTTGATTTGTATCTTGTATTGGTTATGGTAGAACCCAGGCTTCTGGTCACTGTTGATCATAAACATCAAAGTACGCACGGGGTTACTTTTGGCGTTGTTAATTTTGATCTTTAGTTATTTTGAAAGTTCAAACTGACGCTTGCGCTTACATCTTGGTAATTTAAATACAAAAGAGCTTTCTTTTGGTGCTGTTAATGTTGACTGTGAGTGACCATTAAAGATGAAACTGATATATTGGTTTTTATCATGGCTTTTGTGTAACTATTTGCATACATAGAGCTATAAAATCTTCACAAGGGGCTAATAAAATGCCGAAAGTACCAGCCCTAAGGACTATAGCAGGAGAAAAGAACAATGGCAGAGCTCTGTATTACTATTATTATTATTATTATTATTATTATTATTATTATTATTATTATTATTATTATTATTATTATTATTATTATTATTATTATTATTATTATTATTATTATTGTTGTTGTTGTTGTTGTTGTTGTTGTTTTTATTATTATTATTGTATGACAAGATTTCTGTCATGGTAGAACGTAACTTCAATGAGCTCATATATTTTTTTTTCATCTGTATCTATCGGTTGTCACAATGTTTTGCTTCTTTTTAAAGGTGGTCGACCTGGAGAACAGCAGTCATAAAATTAAACTTCTTCTGGTAAGTACAGCAGCAACCAATATTTAACCCTTGGTGATCGCTCATGCGGAAAATCGCCATAGCAATTATGTCTCCCGGTGGAAGCCGGGGGACATATTGTTTTAGTGCCGGCTTCTTCTTCTTCTTCTTCTTCTTCTTCTTCTTCTTCTTCTTCTTCTTCTTCTTCTTCTTCTTCTTCTTCTTCTTCTTCTTCTTCTTCTTCTTCTTTTTCTTTTTCGTTTTCTTTTTCTTCTTCTTCTTCTTCTTCTTCTTCTTCTTCTTCTTCTTCTTCTTCTTCTTCTTCTTCTTCTTCTTCTTCAACACTTGGTTTCCGTGCGATAAGTCTTGAAGAACTTGATGGAATTTGGTGAAACTTGGTAGGAATGTATATCTAGGCAAGACCGAGGTTGGGATTATATTTTGGTGACCTAGACTAAATTCTCAAGGTCACAGGGTCAGTTTTATGAAATAGGTTTCTGTGCTATAAGTCTTGAAGAACTTGATGGAATTTGATGAAACTTGGAAGGATAATGCATCAAGGTGAGATCCACAATTGGATCGTAGTTGTGTGACCTTTACCTAATTTACAAGGCCACAGGGTCACTTAAATATGAAATTGGTTTCTGTGCGATAAGTCCTCAAGAACATGATGGAATTTTATGAAACTTCGTAGGATTATGTATCAAGGTAAGACCAAGGTTGGGATTGTATTTGGGTGACCTTGACCTAATTTTCAAGGTCACAGGGTCATTTATGTGAAATTGGTTTCTCTGCAATCAGTCTTGAAGAACTTGATGAAAATTGCTAGAGTAATGTCTCTAGGTGAGAGCTAAAACAGGATTGTAATTTTCAAGCAAACTTGGTCATTTGTAATTTGTTATCACCTGTAGCTTATTCAGAGACGTAAGTGTTCCACCGGGAGACATGTGATTTTCTGTTGGAAAATCAGTCTGTTCTAGTTTTCTTTTGCCTTTCATTGCACATTTCAACGTGTGCTTCGTGAAGATTT
Organism: Hermodice carunculata; assembly: GCA_964020975.1. NCBI lineage: Eukaryota > Metazoa > Annelida > Polychaeta > Eunicida > Amphinomidae > Hermodice > Hermodice carunculata. The sequence goes on along the minus strand of CAXHWN010002344.1, from coordinate 29,882 downwards.
TATCCTAACTTTTTACGGCGCTCTATTACCTACTGTTTTCAAGGTTTGCGGAATACAGTTAAGTTTGTAAATTTTCATTTTACAAAGAGATAAATATTCATGTATTTTTTTGGGGGGGGGGGTGTTTTGTTTTTATTTTGTTTCTTGTTTTGCATTTTGGTGGTTGGCTTTGATAAGGAAAGCATTATCCAATGAAGCTACATATGGCATAAGTACGTTAATTAGATAAGTTATGCAACAGGGATGGGAAAAAGCTTTAATCCTCTGCAGTTGTGAGACAATGAGAATGGAAATACACAATAGACCTATGCTAAGTATCACAATGGAAAAATTAAAACCCATGTATGAGTATTAAAAATCGCACTAACCTGATTTTTAAGGCAGGAATCCATAGTGAGCCTCCCTTGATAATGGGGGAGCGAGGGTGCTCCTGTAAAAAATTCTCGCGTCTTAATTGGCATACTTTAGGTGGTGGAAATATTAAGGTGGTTTCATTGACGCAGCCGACTGCTATTGAGCTGTAGCGGTAAAATCATGACCAGACACAAAATGAATTTTTTTTTTTTTTTTAATTTTTTTTTTCATTTTCATAAAATTTGGCACTTTAGGCCTACCTTTCTTGTAATGAAAAATTAATCCCCGAAAACCAAAACTTACGTGATTAAAAAGGGAAAAAACATGACCATGTTTTAGCTGGCTCGAGAGCGTGAATGCCTGTTGGGAAACTCATGCTAAATAATCCGCCACAATTTGGATAGCAGTCGGCTGCTTCAATGAAACCACCTTAATATTTACTGTATATTTCCATGTTAGCATAAAGGCGTGTAACGTTCCTTGCGTGACTTTATAAAATGAAGTATGCGATTGGTGTTGGGCAGACACCTTTCACTGAAAACATGCAAGATAAAAAGGCGCGTTTAAAGATAGAGTCAAATGTTATGCCAGTGTTTACCTGTCATAGTCAGGAAACACGTGCTCCGAGCATAGATTGCCATCAGTACGTCACTGCGTATAAATAATATGTGATTTGCCTTCTGTTTACAAAATTCATCATGGGGAAAATATCTGTCGAACCAAACAACACTAACAGGCTGATAACTTCACGTAATAGTCTAGCTGAAACAGTGGGATATTTACAGGTAAATGTCCCGTAAGTGTGTGAGCCGAATAAAACCCAGAACTATTCAGTAGAGAAACCAGCACCTGATTGGCCGCAATGGTGTATTCATGTCCGTAGCAACGACTATCAACCTTTGACGTGTGCTGCTAGGAATTCTTGTGCAAACTGCTTGACGAGATCGGGAGCACCGCCTCACTGGATTATTGTGGTAACCAAATAGCCATGAAGATAATGAAATCGATGGGCTCATGTTTTGCTGTCCCGATAGTGGGGTCGCATGGACGATAATGGGTGCCTATTGTCAATATGCCGCCTGGCGACCAACCTGGAACTCACAAAGCGAATGAAACCGGTTTCAACATAGTGGAAGAAAACTACTTTTCTTCCTCCATGGTGTATTTCTGGTCATTCAGAATCATGGCATTGTGAACATTACAAACGAAGCAAACCTACAATCTAGTTTTGCCCAGTCCAAGACCAACTTGCTTTAGTGTTTGCTGGCAAAATATATATACCGCGGCAAAATAAGCACAACGATCGAGGAATCCCCAAAAAGTATGAATGCACCACTGTGGCCAATCAGGTGCAGGTTACCGCACTAAATAGTTCCTGGTTGTCTTGTGCTCACACTTTTGGGATCCATTTACCTGTAATTAGCGGACTGTTACGGCTGGCCTACATGTATTACATAAAGTTATCAGAGAGAAGTTATAAGACAGAACGGGTTATCCCTAGCATAACCAGTCACAGCAAAACAATAATAAATATTGAGACCTGTACTCTTGGTGGTTTGATACACAGGTGCAACCAGCAGAATGGTTGTCATAATATTCTGGTCGATAGGATCCCATTCATATTGACCGCCAAACTCACTGTCCACCGACAATACTGATTAAGGTAACCATAATCGGTATTTTCGGTCTTTGGCGGTCAGTATGAATGAGTTCTTATCGGCCAGAGTATGATGACAACCATTCTGCTTGTTGCACCTGTGCTTTGATATCTTTGCCGGTCGATGACGTGTACCAAAAAGGCGTTACTCGTTAGGCCCATACCAGGTAGATAAAACCTTGCCTGCTAAACGCATACATGGAAAATGCTGTTTTAAGTAATAAACTAAATCTTTAGCAAAATATTAATTTGCAATGTAGCGATGCAAATATGACTACTGGGTGCAGCTGAGACGGGTAGTTGGCAGAGCCAACTGAAATCCTACAAATCGGTTCGCCAGGTCAACTTTCTCATCCGTTCAGCCACCAGCTCTGTCAACAATCTAAAAAGGATCTTTTTCATTATTATCGATGTACAACATGTTTAACTACCGACAAAAATGCTGATATGCGTATATGTACATTACCTACACAGTCAAAATTTATTCATTTTTATGCATGGTGAAAGTGACAAAATTATACGTAACCTGACATGCGTGGAAGACCAGGTATTTAAGCGAAAACAAAATACATCGGGACATTGAAGTGTAGGAAAAACATTTCTGTTACTTAAATAACATTTTTTGTGCCACTAGAGCTGCAAATTTGCCCAGCATCGCAGACTGAGGCTGCAGCCAGCTGGAGTGGGGCAGGCATTCTGTGTCGGCTCCCATCACTGATATATCTGGATAGCTCAGCTATGTGCTTACGCGCATGTTTCAATATATATATATATATATATATATATATATATATATATATATATATATATATATATATATATATATATATATATATATATATATATATGTATATGTATGGTAACATGATGGGCCTATATTAAATCTTTTATCGCGCGTCCTATTTTCACTGAAAGCATGGTACATATATTTTGATTGATACAAAATCAATATAACTCATATGGCTTACTTTTTTTTATACGTATGATAATTATTCTGTGTAATTCATTAAGTGTACCGGCTATAACCCACCCAATGTTATTTTATGGAAATATCGACGTTGGATTTTTTTTTTGGGGGGGGTCCATTTTCTAGCTCTGCTCTGCTAACTTGTCAGCAAGCCCTATGGAATCCGTATGCATCCCTCGTCTGCTGTGTCCCTTAGTATCGTTTTCCATTTTAACTCCTCAAAAAGCGTTGCACGGCATATTTTTATTTTACACCTGGGGGTCCCCAAGGTACTCCTTTGCAAAGTTTGCAAAGGAGATAATACAGTAATTTTTCTATTTGTTAGAAATTTTCTATTTTTATTTTCACAAAAACCAAAATTCCTTCTTGTCAAGAACTACTTGGCCAACTGTTTGTACATTGCATATCATGCAAGATGGGGTCACCTCTTTCTGATTTGGGCCACGAGATGATGGTGCGATTTATTTTTCAAATCTTGTTTCTTCTCTGTACACTTTTTTACCACTGTTTTCAATTTCTTTCCCAGCCGGGATAAACATTATTGTTAAAACTTTTACAAGAATTTAATGTGATTAAATAATAATATTATGCAGATTTGTGTAATTGACGGAGAACCGGTATATTAAAAAAACTGCTATGGGACATTAATATTACCATTAGTCTATTAGTGCCACTTTTGCACAGGCATACCGGGACAATACAAAACAGTGATGTAAAAACTGCTTTATGGGATGCTTTGTTTTCACTCATAAACGCCCCATTGCCGACCATCACCACATTGGTTTATATCTTGGTTATGTTGGATCACTCATGTGTGTTGGTCCGTCAGTCACCTTTTTGCTTTTGAGCGCGATCCAGTCCACAGTTTTCAAGATAGCTCCATACAAGTTCAGGACTTATCAAGTGTATGGAAATCTAGGTCAAGTTCGGTGTTGGTGGTGCCAACTGCAGCATTATGTTATACCTGGGTACAAATTTGTAAATGTTGTGACCCTTCTAGCATCTTTAACGTGTGATAGATCTTCATGAAATCAGTTAGATTGTGGGAGGAATACCAATTCTCATCTGCTTATGATACCAGTGGCGCCACCTATAATTTGACGGGAATAACAAGCCAAAAGGTGTTTAAAGATATAAAATCCTTTATTTCGAAATTAATTGGATTCCACTTGCCACATTTGTGCGGTATAGATTAACCATGTCCAATGCTAGCATCGTATGTAATATCAGTGACCTTGACCTATTTTTGTGAGGTCATCAGGCCTGTAAGCTGAAAGAAGCTATTTTGTAATAGCATGATGTAGCTTATACACCAATTGCAAAGAAAATTGGGCCTTGCACTTTGTTACATTATTCAGAAAACTGTGATTACCCGATTTGAACAAACACAATATTTATTCCTTAATTTTTACATATATTCATGAAATTTAGTTGGATTATAGAAGAGGTCAAAATCTCGGTTGCTCACAACGCTAATGGCGTCATCTTTTTTTGACGAAAATTATGAGTTAAAATGTCTTGAACCATAAATATTTCATATCTTGTAAAAGTAGACATGCTAAATCAATAGGATATATAGGGCACGTCCAATGTTAATATGTTATATAATATCAGTGATACTGACCTATTTCTGTGAGGTCAACAGGCCTGTTAAGTTGGAAGAAGTGCTTTTGTCATGGTAGAAGGTACCATGAAAACCAATGGGAAAGATAATTGAGCCATCAGATCAACATTGTATTTGAGTACATTGTATGTAACACTTTACTTGGCGACCTACTTCTTGGGTCACCATGACCCAATGGCTGTGTGACCTTGACTTATTTGTAAAAGTTCATTAAGCACGTAAGAAAAGGACATTTAACTGAATATCTTGATAAAGAATAAGGGGAATGATACTAAATGAAAAACAAATGTGTATCATGTGGAATTTTGATATTGCATAATATGGATGACCTTGATTAATTTTTCAAGGTGGAGGGAATACATTTCAGGAAATGATTTTTATGTAATGGTGGTCTGCAGAGTATTAAGCCCAGGGCCTCTTGTTATAACATAGTGTATTGGGAGCATCCTAAGTTATTATGATAAAAACACCCATACTTACATGTTATGGTCGTTTGTTTTTTTTTTTTTTTGACAGGATATGAAGAAGCCGTTGTCAGAGGTAACTAGAACGAAACTGCATGCATTCAATAATAATGCATATATAAATTTTTCATAGTATCATATTTACTGTCTCAGGGCCACGTGTTGGACTGAGCTAAAGACTTTCCTGGACGCGCTTTGGGGGCAATGCGCTCAAAGCGCGCCGAGGAAAGCTGTTGACATAGACTATTCTATTATGTATATGTGACTTAGGCTCCACGCTTCGAGTAGAAATTCTTTGCAGGTTTTTTCAAGCAGGGAGCCACGTCGTTATTGTGCAGGTAGCCAAATTCTCCTAAAATATACAACGTTCTTCTAAAATGGAAGCCACCCCCATCCCCACCCCCATCCCCACCCCCACCCCCACCCCCACCCCTCACCCCCCAAAAAAATCTTCAGCAACCTGGTATCCTAGCTGGGCCCTCTAACGGGTTATAACATGCCTTTCTTACATCGTTAAGAGCTGGGCAAATCAACAGAAAATGAACTGAATGTTCCTTCTCACTTTTGGACAATTATTACATGCACAGATAAAAGGAGGTATTCAGATTTAACTGTGCTAACTGCAGACTTGCTCTGGTCCCCTCAGTTGCTAGGCAACAGAAATATGCCTCCGCCACGATCAGGACACTTTTACAAAATATGTCCAGACATAACACTTTTTCTGCCAAACAAATTATAGTTTCTAACATGTTAAGCAATTTGTATGTTTTAAAACTTAGTGAATGAATTTTCTTAAGATTTTTGTTTACTCAAGATGCTCTTTATATATATATATGTGCGTGCGTGTGTGTGTGTGTGTGTGTGTGTGTGTGTGTATATATATGTGTGTGTGTGTGTGTGTGTGTGTGTGTGTGTGTGTGTGTGTGTGTGTGTGTGTGTGTGTGTGTGTGTGTGTGTGTGTGTGTGTAAATTTTGGTAATTATGCGCACATATATTGTTCCAGTTGAGCGATGATTTCCAACGTCACTTAACTGTGCGTTTCTGGAAACAAATTCTGGTGAGTCCTTATTATATCTTAAGATTATGAACAAGAAAACCTCGTTTTTAGAAATAATATTTACCTGCGCCAATATCAGACAGACATTCTGTATAGAAGCTTCAGGTGCAACTCACGGCAATACAAAGCAGTTTCATAACGCGATCGTGCTAGTCTGGCCTGTAATCTCTTATTAGCAGTTCTGAAATGGTCAAACATTCAAAAACGTTTGGAGATTAAACTCTTACACAAATTACATGACACCCGCTTGTCAAGTCTGTCAAACATCAAGGCGCATTCAGATTAGCATATTTACGTGCTGTACCAGTTACAAAACAGGGATTCACGTCCTTTGTTTCAATTAGAATGGTGGATTCGAATTTTTTTATTTTTTAGAAATTAACGGTCAGTTAATTTTGGCTTCAATATGGACTGACTATTGTTACGTTATTTATTCGTGAACAACTGTGAAAGTTTCGAGGCCAAAACGTAAAATGACTGCTAGAGTGGTTTACATTTTAACAAATATAACCTTGTGCGTGTAGTTCGTAATAAGAGAAATGGCAGTTTGTCCTGGTGTTTTTTTTTTATTGTTACTCTTCGCGTCAAAATGATAAATGTATATGCATGATGACAACTTCGTTATTATTTTAAAGGCAAATTGTGGTCGAGGATCAAATGAGGAGATTGATGAACTATATCGGAACTTCAAACGAGACAAGGTAAGTCGACGTCACAGACGGCTGTGTCCAGTATAAGCAGTGACTTGTTGAAGCTTGTTATGTTGTCGTTTAAATAGATTGAAAAGTGAAAAACGGTTGAATAGTTGTTTCTGGTGTAAAATTTTGTTCGCATAAGCAAGACCTGCCATTAGTTCAATCGTGATCAGAACTGTACATGTTAGTAAAATTATTTTGTCTTTGAAACTCAATAAAATGTGGAGAGAATTTTGACCAATTTTCCCCAGTCGATGTGGAGCAAGTGATAGCTATCTGCTGCAGGCAAAAATCGTACCTTCAAGTGACAACTAATGCCTTTACATGACCAACTAGTTCAAATATAATCCTATTCAGAAAACGTAGTCCTTCCATTTCCAACTTTGTGAAAAGAATGTGATCTGAATTGACACGTCGATACTATTTTCATATGCTTTGCAAAGCGAAGTTTCCAGACTCTTCGAATGAACCAGGTCAACAGCGTTCTTCCTTAGGCGTGCATTAAATTGCGCCGATGGAGGCTGTTTACGGAAGGAGATAAACATGCCTGAAAACAATAAAACTGACCAACATTGAAAAGAGGCCGATTTATGGGAGATAATACATAGACTGTTGCTGTTAACATACTTTGCGTGCGTGACTGTATCCAGGCCTGAGCTTAATAACAAGAATGCTACTGCAGCAGTTTGCGTCCAACTGGTTTCATCCCTGACCATGCTCAGCCACGGCATACAATAGTGTAGAGGCAAAAATATTATTTTGAATCGGGAAAATAAAGAAAAAGGTGAATTAAAAATATTGCAATGTCGGCAATTGATCACATAAGTATACATCCAACCTAGCCAATATTCTCTTAAGTTTTAACAGGGTCTGACTAAAGGTTCTGGGACGTGCATTTACCTATGCCAGTGTAGTAGCCATGCTACAATGCCATCTTACTGATTCTGAGTATGTTAATTGGAATTTTTTTACATGGATTCATAGGGTAATTTTTGTGTGCATCCGCAACCAAGTTTGAAGAGAATTTAGCCAGCGTTTCTAAAGAACGCTACATGATACGCATTTTTTGCACTGATAATTAACCATGTTAACATGAATTTTATTAAACATTATATGTCTTCAAAACATCTTTATATATTACGAAAATAAAGCAGTACCGTTTGGCAACGCCCTGGCATAGACAAAGTCAATGTCAATTCCAGTCAAGCTTGCAGAAAACTCATCCGACTCTTGGGAACAAGTATAAAGATATTTGGAAAAATGCAATACAATGTAATGCGGTTGGACAGATGAAACTGCATAGATAACCCAACTTGTTCCTTTGTGATTTCAGAGCACTTGCTCAATGTATTTTACAGAAGCACCTTTGCGATTTACAAAAAAAAGAAAAATAAATAAATAAAAACAGCATAATGAAAAACAAAATTTTTCAAGCACAATCAGAGGCCTAATGGTTGTTTATTCTAACTTATACCTTATGCTCATGACGGCAACATAAACTGTGGCAATGATCATTCCAGTGGCATATACAGACTGACCTTCGACATGTGTTTCTAATGTGGCCCTTTGTGCTACGTGATGACCATACTGGAACTTCAGATATTTCTCCTTGCAGAAATCCGATTGGGGTTAATGCGCATTATATCTTGATATTAAAAGACTACTAGTCACGGTCTATCAGGTCCTATTACACGCCTCCTTCATACGCCTGTATTTATTTATTTTTTATTTTTTGGAAAAGGGCGAGTGAAAATGTCACTTGGTTGCACTGGCGTTTTTGATATCACACATATAATAGTTGGTACTATTTTAATAGGCAAATTTATTTGCAGGACAGATGGGAAAGTCTCGTTTCAACATTTTAAACTGGCATTATAGTTTGGATTTTCGCCGGACACAACGAATAAGTTTATGCCTAAGTTTAATTAAGTCAAGGTACTTGTATGAGACAGTCACTCAGATACTGGTAAACATTCCCAAAGCTCCGTGTTCACTCTGTTCAAATGACATAGTGTAGGTAACTTTATTGCATTTTCCCGGCGCCAAAAACAAGTAATCAAAGTGTGAATCTATGGTTGCATGGAAGCGAGACAGAAGATAAATATATAAGTTATTTTTGTCATGTGCTGATGTTGGACTGTGCCTAATACCATGATGTGGTAAATGTTAGACAAGCCAACGGAGTTTTCTGAGGAAAGTAAGACTGTAAGATCCCTTTTTGTGAGCTGTGCAGCATATAAAAGAGTATCCAGACGTTTGCCTTTATTATCTTAGTTCCGATGTGTCTATGGCCCTTTTTTATTTGCATTCCGTTTCTTCTTGCTTGCGATATTATGATGCTACCACGCACACGGAAGCTGATCCAGTTCTTTTAAGTACATGCTGTATATGCTTGTGTTTGGGAAGGGCGCATGTTAATTAAACATAATGTTTGTCTTCTGCAGGAGGGTCCAAAAGGAGTCACAGAGGCAAGAAAAAAGGTAAATAGGTTAGCATAGTGTTGGAATAGGGCCACGATAAAAAATAATCACCTGCGTTCCAATAAAATAACCTGAACTCGCATGCGTAACGGTTATGAGGTCATGAATGAGATAGTTTGATGAGAGTGTAAGACCGCTAGAGCGACTGCCCTTTACCACATGCGCATCTGAAAAGGAGAGTTATAGGTTAAGCTCTTCGTCTCTTTTTATCTCTTACGTCTAGCCCTCCCTCTTTGTTTTTCTCGCGTCTTGGCGTTTTCATCCAGACGTTAACATATGTTCCATAGATCCTCAAACTCCGATATTGGCCATTTGCGTTCGCGGCTTAATAGCGTATATCACCAACAGATGGAGACATCTGCACATGGGAACTTATTGCATGATACACCATTTCTTGTCGGCAACAACTGACCAATCGAGTAAGCCACGTAAGACTCTGCCTCCACTTGTTGGTCATGTGGTGAGAATATACGGTGGCCCCATCCGTTGATAATACACGCTATCGGGCTGCACATTGGTCGTACGTCAGTAGTGCTACCAGCCTTCGACCCTTTTAAGAGGAATATTTTGTGCATACCTTGTTG
>CAXHWN010002344.1:0-15000 GCA_964020975.1 Hermodice carunculata | reverse complement strand
GAATGTAAATATAATACTATAAAAAAAATGCAAAGAAAGCTGACCCCTGAATCTATACTGAGTGTAGAAAGATACTAGGTCTGAGTTTCGTTTGTAAATTTCTGTATCTCAATAATTTATCATGTTACAGAGAAGTTAAATGAGACGTTGGAGGCTCAACATGATACGAAGGATTGGCTTATTAAGAATATTGACCCACGGGAAAGCTTGCTGGATATATTAGTCAGAAAACGTATGCTGGACCCAGAGCTGAAAACCACAATGGGGGTAAGCTAAATACAAAGGTGTCATACTGAGAGTTGATATTACAAGTGTATGTAGAATGCCTATACGAGATTAAAGATGGTAATATCTGATTGCTGAATGATAACATTTTTTGCCAGGGCTGCCTGACAGCAAAGTTTTACAAGAAGCGTTCGTTTGATTTGTTTTAGATTTGAAAGTAACTTTGCGAATTACCAGACATAAATGGAATCTGACCGGCTGATGCTTGGGTACAGATTTGATTGAAAAATGACACCGCTCCATATATTCATGCGACCAAATTCTTTTCTCCTGGGAGCAACTCTGCGTTTTGACAAACATGTAACCTTGGCTGCCATCTTTATCTGACAAAGAGCATTAGCTGCTGCTTTGTGGTAAGGTGAAGTGAGAAACACTGTCATTGTCTCTTTATTTCAGTGCATATCAAGTCCTCAGAGAAGAGTTGATCGACTGCTGGCTCATCTGAATTTAAAATATGTATCAACGCCAATATCATTTGTTCTGGCTCTCCGTGAAGACAACCAGCATGAGGCAGGAGAGAGGATGAAGGGGTATATTCAAAATGATATAGAGGTAACAATATACTTTAGCTTGTCATCGCCTATATCTTATAGTTGTCTTGCTTTCTGCGTGTGTAATACGGCTCAACATGCAAATTATGGTAGATATACTGACAACTCCGTTTTTCATAGTTTTAACCACATTTTGACGATGTTAACTTTTGTCAATAGTGTTTAGCCATGTTATAAGCCAAGCCGACTTATCTATAGCCATGCTATAGGCTGAGCCGGCTTGTCAGTCAGCTGAGCTTGCAGGTTGGTCATGCGTCCATCGTCCCGTTCGCCCGTCATCAGTCGGTCTTTTTTTTTTCTAAAAAGCGTTCGGATGGATCCTGGTAAAATTTGGCGGGGATTAATCTGGAGTGAGTGTCTGTTAAATTTCAAGTTTGATTGAATGTTCATTCTCCAGTAAATTTTCGATTTTTACCTCAGCTGATTGTTCAAAACTATTCTTAGTTATTTTTGAGCAAAAATACTTTTGCGAACCTGCGTGAGATATCTTGGATTCTTTTGGAATTATGTGATGTTACAGATTTTTCGCCTTTTCCCCTTGCTTTCATGGACGAGGTTGTATGTTAACTTTTGTGCCGGAGCTAAGACATCGAGTATGAACAGCCCGGGGCAAAACGGACGCCAGATACGAAGGGGAGCTCGCTTATTGCAGGAATCGTGAGAATGAGATGAAAACAGCTCCGGGACTGATCACTGTACCACACATATGGGGTTTCACACCGGCTTTATGTCTCAGATATCTTTTTTTTTTTTTGTTGTTGTTGTTGTGAATTTGCCGTGTGGGCAATATTAACGAGACCTGGTGCAACATGAATATGCCGAGACTTGATTTCAACACATGGACCCCAATAGCATAGCCAAATCGCGCACATATCGATGTTTTGTTTTGTTTTGTTTTGTTTTGTTTTGTACGGAAAGCCTTCACTCAATTTGTTGCGGAGTGGCGATAGAAAAACTGTTTTGTGTATGGTAGGCACGTAGCGGAATGTTGAATGCCAGACAGACTTGAAGTGTGTGTGTGTGTGTGTGTGTGTGTATGTGTGTGTGTGTGTGTGTGTGTGTGTGTGTGTGTTGTGCACTTGGTCACGGACATATAATGTAGTTTGCACATATGCATCATGGTTAGCTCGTATTATGGGTCCATGACTTGGTGTAGCCCGCGCACAATCAAGCGTGCCCATGAAATATCTGGGTATCGCCAACAGTATGGTACCACTTTGATAACGGAATAACGTATTTTATATGCCTGTGCCATAAATTAATGCAATTCGTATATTTAATAATTAATTCGACACGATTCCAGCTTTGGCGTGATGTGTGGATACCGTCATTGACATAAGCATTGGCACTTTTATAAGTATTTTCCAGATTTTGTTCATGCATCGATGTTTCGTTCGATTATTTAAACCACAAAACGAGCCAAAGTTCCGACTTGGCCAGACAGAAGGTTTGCGGGATGCTCACTGCCCTTGCCACCCCGCTCCTTTAAGTTTCTGTATGTCGCGGTGTCGCTATCTGGTGGGCAAAATTCGAAACTGCTGCTCAGTATATGGTGCACATGGGGACATAACTGAACTGGATGCACATTTACTTTGGGAGGATCAAACAAATTTGGTCCCTAGATGGTGATGCTACAAATCTCTGATCAATGTTTCAGTTCAGCTACTTGTCGGTTCAGGCATTTATTCCTACTGATTACAATGTAAGTCCATGGCGATTGCAGACACTAGGCATTTTTGACTTCTTATCAAAAGCTGTCAGGCAGATTCGCTCCAAATATGGCAAGCATATATGTTGCATGTTTCTATACTGAGTATGTTCAAATGGGCACCCTTCAGTGGTTTGTGGAGGTTTTTAGTTTATTTAGTTACTTGATAACTGACTGACTTGTTCATTAAATTTTATTTAATTTTGTTCATTTTTTTTGGAGGGGGTGGGGATCCCTTCTCAAAAAGCTTGGCCTATTGTTTCGAAATTGCACAGGAACCCTTGTGGGTGCCCCTAAAAAGTGGAACTAATTATGAGTTAAATGTCAAAGTAAGCTGAGGGACGGCCTGTACACACCGCCCTCTTGTTTATATGGATTTGTGTGTGTGTGTGTGTGTGTGTGTGTGTGTGTGTGTGTGTGTGTGTGTGTGTGTGTGTGTGTGTGTTTAGGTTTTGTTTGGGGGTGGGTGGGTGTTCTTTTTGTTTTTGCTTACTTGTTTTATTTTTTTTCCAAATCTTTAAAAACTCTTCTCTGCAACCGCCAGGCCAATTCCTTTGAAATTACTTCAGGACACGCCCAAGATCTTATCGTGTTCAACAGTTATCGCCCCGATTTTAAGGTCAGCCGACCACAAGTCGCACATCTTATCTGATCACTCATGTCAGTCCGTCCGTACTTAAACTTCTTGCTTGAGAGGGCGATACAGTCCGCGGTTTTCAAGATAGCCCCCCCCACACACACACACACACACCTTCAGGACTAATCAAATGTATGAAAATCTAGGTTGAGTTTAGTATTGGTGGCGCCACCTGCAGTATTACGTGATATATGGGTCACAATGTGAAAATCTTGTGGCCGCTTTAGCATTTTTAACGTGTGATAGATTTTCATGAACTATAGTGGGATTGTGGAGTGTGGTCGCGATCTCAGTTGTGTATGATATTAGTGGCGCCTCCTATAACTTGACGAAAAATTATGAGCCAAAGTGTGTTTAAAGATGTGAAATTCCATATCTCGAAAATTGATTGAATTAGACTTGCTACATTTATAGGATATATAGATCATGTCCAATGCTAGTATTTTATGTGAAATCAGTGACCTTGACCTATTTTGTTAGGTAAGAATGCCCGTGAATTTGAAAGGAGCGATTTTATAATGACAGGGTATAGCTTGGACATCAATGCCATAGAGAATTCAGCCCCAAGAAAATAATTGCGCTTGATTACATTGTACGTCAAGTTTTACTTAGTGACCTACTTTATGGGCTACCGTGACCCAATGGTTATGGATTTTGGCGCTTGTCCAAGTTTGTTGTTTTCCTTCACAAACTCGAAAAGGAATTACCCGGTTCGAATAAACAGAGCATGTATGGAAAGCTGGACACTTTGAATAATAGGAATTCTTTAATCCGATAGGAACGTTAAGTCAATGGCCAGGCGGAACATAGGGGCTATCTTATGAATGCTCTGCACCACACAATTATTTAGTTAGACCTATATATCTTTTACGACTTATAATGTGTATGAATATCCGTGTCGACGTCAAGGTTGCTGGCGCAACCTATAGTATTATGTAATGTATTGGTCAAAATGTGAAAATCCTGTAACCAGTCCACATCCTTAATCTTTTTTGGATCTTCATGAAATTTAGGTGAATTGTAGAAGATGTCGCAATTTGGGTTGCTGATGAGATGAGTGGTGCCACCTATACTTTGACGAAAATTATGAGTTAAAATGGGAAACACACAAAATTCCCTATCGCCAAACATGATAGAATTATAGATCATGAATGACATAAAGATCATGTCCAATTCTAATATGCAAGATCAGTGACCTTGTTAGTTTTGTCAGGTCACCAGACCTGTTAAGTTAGGGGAGGTGATTTTGTAATGGTAGAGGTGAGCTTGTGTATGTATCAGTGGCGAAGGGAATTGAGTCCCCAGATCAAAATTGAACTTGAGTACATTAGTTAATGGCGTTGCTTTTGGAGTCAGCTTGATCCAATGATTGTGTGACCTCGACCCTTTTTGTTTCAATTTCATCAAAGACTTTCGAAAAGGACATTTAATTCAATATTATGATGAAGAATAAGGCGAGTTATTCAACATGTACCACAAATGTGTCTCCCGTGGGAGTTTGAAATTGCGTACTATGGATGACCTTGATTAATTTTTCAAGGTCGTGGAGGGATTTCAAGATTTTTCTTTTTCATGGTGATGGTGGCCAGCAGAGAATTAGGCCCTTGGGCCTATTGTTTTCTTCTCCTCTGTGTGTGTGCTGAAACGAAGGGAGTGTAGCTGCGAAAGACTAAAACAAAAGTTGTTTACTTGGTGGAGATGCTTTTTATTCTCGATTATGACGAATTTGTTATTTGGGATACTTATAGGTTAAAGCATACATTCTTGTTGGTCACAATGTAGTTCAAAGGAAATTGCAATGGTAATTCATATTTTTCATTTCTTCTCCAAAACCCTCAACCTTATTTTCTTTACTCTGTCTTGGTTGGTGTGTACCCTGGCTGGGTCTCTACAGAGTTTGTTCGAAACCTCGAGCTGCATTGAGTTTTGGATCTCAAATGTCTTTTCTCTGGTTCTATTTTTGCTAAAATCTTAAAATATCTTTGGATAAACCACTGGACCTTTTGCTTTGAAATAGCACAGGCACACTTCTGGAGACCCTTAGATGTTTAATTGTTCAACAAGTGGCGCTGGTATCTTTTTCTATTTTTCAATGACTTTTTGTGTATATTCAATATTTTTTAATTTTCCCGATCCACATGTTGGGTTCCTCTTAAGCTCGGTAGGATATACCTGGACTCAATCTGCAATACTTTTGTTTACGACATGATACTGTCGGCATTTTGTGAATTTTTAAAGAATAATATGATTGAAATTTGCTATTAGGGGTAATTTTACATGCACATGTTACCATTGCTATCACTGGGATTGCACATTATGGAGCATATTGGCTTTTATCCGGGTAATAGTGGACCCTAGTTTCGTGATAATTATTTAATACTAATGTGAAAGTACCTGAGGGGTTTCTTTTGGTGATATTGAAATGGACCTTGGGTGAACTTGGTTTAAACATATTTTATTAAAGCAATTGGAAATCAGGCATAGCCTATACAAATTCCTCTTGCAAAAACAAAAAAATAATAATAAGGAATAAAATACACAGTATGGTGTGAAAGGTAACGGCACAAACCACAGGACAGTACACTTGAACTTGAACGGCCAATCTGAAATATTAGCTTATATTTCGGGAACGGTGAATTTTAGGCCCATGGTTACTCTTAAATAATCATAAAAGGTACCTTTAGGCTTTTTTTGGGGGGGGGGGGGGGGTGGTGTTAATTTTGACCTTAAGTGACATTGAACGGGCAAACTGACATAGTTGCTTACACATTGGTAAGGGTGAATCCTGTCATTTTTCATTTCAAATGTTTGCAAACAATGTTCATAGTCTTAAGATAAAGTGGCCTTGATAATAATGTGGAGGATCACAGGACCACTTACGTCTGTGCATCCAAGATTAGATGAGCACAGGACTGTCACAGTCCTGTAGTTTAAAAATCTAGACCCTGTGCTGAAAGACTAGGCCAACTGCACTAAACCGTGCTGTTAACAACTATTTATTGAGATCCGAATGATCAATTGATGCACGTGTGGATGTTATCGTTGTTAATACAGCCATAGCCACCAATATGACAAATTGGCCTTCTATCTCTGTAATATTAGGTGGATCCTAGGCCCACGGTTGTAGGAGAGCAGCTATGTGGTTGCTTTTGGTGGTGTCAAGTTTGACCGTGAATGACATTAAAAGGTCAAACTGGCACACTGGCTTGTATCTCGGTAATTGTTGACCCTAGTCCCATGCACATGGTTACTATTTACTAGTAACGTACCTATGTTTTTTTATGTAAAGTTTGACCTAGAGTGACATTGCACGGTTAATCTGGCATATTGACTTACACTTCGGTAATGGTGGATTCCTCGGCCAATGGTTACCATTCAACACAAATAGGAAAACACTTATGGAGTTTGGTTCGCACTTGTCAATTTCGACATTGAGTGACCTCTATTGGTTTACATCTTGTTACTATTGGATCCATTCACTTTTAATTTTAGAAAATACTGCCTTTAGACTCGCTATGGGTGAAGATGGACATTTCAAACAGTAATGATGGTCTTAAAGAAGGGCTACTTTGATATTATTCGTAAAATCACATACAGGACCACTTCTGTTTGTGAACCCAAGGTCATCTGAGTCTTCAAGTTTGTCAGTTTTATCCCTTTTCATTTCAGATCAGCTTCAACGAAAGTGCTATTTCTGGCCACTTCCGTGCCGGCCACCACAATTATAAAACTTTGTAAACGTCAACACTGGAAGAGCAACAAATATGGCAGGAATTGGAGTGGCCAAATAAATACAGATCCACAGATTTCGAGGCCGCGTGGATAGTATCCATGATCAAGTGCCTTGGGGCGCAAGATGGCATGACGGGATACATCATCTCAACATTATGTAGTACTGCAGACAGGTGTTCCGGGCACGGACATCGCGCATATCATTTATATTAATATTAACATCAAACTATATTGACAAAATATACAATTCTGATACACATTTAGAAGCACAGCGCATTAGTTGCATTCATCGGTGAGAAGACGGCTTGGAGATGTGTACGAAGACATTCTTGTGAATAGTTCAGCATAATCCCGGCAGGGGGACCAAGTGAGTCGACAACTCAACCCATCTTGGTATAGCTCATACGTAGCCTTAGTATAAACTAGAAGTTTAAATATTGCATGCATTCTAGTCCTGCGTGGTGCAAATTTAATAATACCAGAGCACACTTGAGCAATCAGCATGTCAAGTACCAGTGATGTATAGCTTTATTCGTGAGTGCAGGTTTTACTTTATTTGTACACATAATGGGAAATGGAACAGCTTTTGTGCTTTTCAGTTCATTATTGACGTATACGAGCCCTAATTCTGCATTACATGTTAAAGATCAAGTACGCATGTCACTTGCAACTGCAAATAACTTACATGTGTGGACTCATAATGCACTTACATATCGCCATTTGTATTTGTAATGCAGTGAATCGATGATCAAGTTGTTATGGAATGTAGCTTATGACGAACAATCTAATCAATCCAACATTGCATGTACAAGGCATTTTTATATGATGTAAAACTGTCAGAAACAGAACATTTGAAATAAAAGGTTTGCAAAAAAAATTATGACACTTTTGTATAATTCCTGAATCTACATTAAATGTAATTATATTGAATTTTAATTATTATTACACGGTTACATTACATTGCCAACAAACCAATATATCCGGTGTCATTAAGTAGCACTGCACAAACTACAAGAGCAAAGCTTCCTTCTGTTGTATCTAACGGGTATTTTACTTGGCGAAACGAATCTGCATTTCACAGTTAATTGCTATACGAGATAAAGTGGATACTGGAATTTTCCGAAATGCTGGCAAACCATGTTCTCCTTATTCTGTACCACTTTGAATAAAGACTCCTGCATCAGCTACAGCATATATTGGTTCGATGGGAGCACTCTCACTGCACTGTGAAATGCAAAGATGTATATCACGCGTCGAAGCTTGCCTTACGTGAGCAAAATGTGTGCCATTTGGAGGAGAAACTGTAGTTATATGAAATTTATTTTATTTAATTCTTAATAATCCAGCCGAGCAAGAAATAGTTTTTCTATTACTAATGAAACCACGAACTGTCGACAAACAACATTTTCGTGATAACGTGGATTTAGGGGAAACAGTACAGTCGTGTCGTTCCAGATTATTGCCTCTGTCTCCAAACATTAGCGTACGTAGGGATTTCCGGTGATGGGAAGCGTCTGCCAGTCCCTCTGGCGGCATGTTTGAAGAGCACTAATTTCTGTGTTTGCCGCAAAGACGAGTGCTAAAGCCTCGGGGCTATACCGTGGATTAGTTTACCTAGACTGCATTCAATGTCATACCGGTAGGGGGCGCAGCCTTAGCCTCCCACGTCATATCTCAAATCAAGAGAAGACTGGCCGTTAATGCATACAGTGAAACCCTGTTATAAAGATGTCTGTTCCCTGTAACACATAACAGATCTCTGAATTTGTCAGATTTATGAGTCCAATAACAAAGGAATTTGACAAAGTTTCTCAAAACACGTCGTTATGAATTTGATTGGTGTCTGAGTGTCTTGAATTTGTTGTTTACACATTTCATGCGTCACGTAAACCTTGTGCACCTGTTACCAGCCAGTCGTCACTGGCACTTTGTATAATTATATAACACTAAAGATACTGAGAGAGGTACCACCTGTATCCTATATAATGGAACATTTAAACTTGCTCATGTGATATTAAAACTATATGTATGTCAGGATCATCCCTATCATGTCCAGCATGTGACGGTTTCAAGGTACTTCTTAGTGGAGGCTGCATATAAACAGTCAATACGTGACGGTTCTTAGCTATCAACCGTGGCAGTTGCGTAGACATGTACTTATTTTAACACTTTCGATGCCACGACAGAGCTAGTGAGAATAAAAATACCCATAAACATACTTTAATATATATATATATATATATATATATATATATATATATATATATATATATATATATATATATATATATATATATATATATTGTGTGTGTGTGAATAAATAACTTCACGTCAAAATTTTAGGAGTCTTTTCTGAAATGTGTGACCCACTTTGCTGCGAAAAAAGGGGTTATTTATATTTTTAGATTAATAAAATTATTATAAAGAAACATAACAGTAAAATTAAGCCCCGATACCTCATATTTTTCAGTGGAGAGCATACTTTAATTGTGTATGTATTATTGGATAGGATTTATAAATAAACAGAATCATGCCATTAGCATAGGCCGCGTCATGATCCAGTTCAGAAGTCATTTGGATCGCACCAAGACCACTTACCATCAATTTCGTGCAATTAAAATCACGAAGCTCAGGATGTAAAAATGATCCCTTGTAAGCTCATGCAAACTATAACCCTGACACAAATCGTGTCAAGAGACAAGGTATACTTGTCAGAAAAAGTCATCTTACCTAACCACTTAAAATAATTACCCCATTTTTCATTTCTGAAATGTATCTGAAAAAAAAAAACATCCATCAAATATTCACTGACAACAGTCAAGATCACATTTACGCTATCCAAAATGAAATTGTGATGGGTGAAATCTCGCAAGTCTCAAGTGAAGACATGGTACACTGGTATTGTTGGTATAGATTCGCAGAATGGGTTTTACAAGTTCATATTGCAACAGCAATAAAACTGTGAGAAGTCTAAATGCATTTGAATGTTTTCTGCTGGATCCACAATAGTCTACGGATATGCTTATTTGAAATATATACATGCAATTGATAAAGTAATACTTTTCAAAGAAAAATTACATACATAGGAATGTGTCAAAGACTCACACCAGAGTAATTCTACACGCAGAGGAGCAAACGGTTTTGACAATGTTGTGTAATTGATTATAAAACATAATTTACGTATTTCTATGCTTTCATATATAAATGGTTTTATATTATATTGATGGCTGACTGCCTAGTATTTTCAATAAGACATATTGTCTCATATTTGAATTTTCATTTTGGTCATCTTCCAGAAATAATTGATAAAGTCAAAAATTATTTTCTCGATGTCATCTTGTATGGGAAACATCAAGGTTGTCTCTATTGCTCTTGCACATATATACTTACGTGCATACATACATACATACATACATACATACATACATACATACATACATACATACATACATACATGCACACGTACGTACATACATACATACATTCAAAATTTATGTAATCTCTCTATTGTAAAATTGCAAAGACTAGCTCCGAACTAATATCACTCAAAAGTGATTGTCAGAGAAAAGGAAGGGCACATAGGCCATTCAACAATGAATGGTGGCTGACATGATTGAAACAGATGTCTAGACTTTCCACGTGACCAAGATCAAATTTACGTCTTAAGCATTTGCATTGTGGTGTATTCCAGTCTTTAATCCTTCTCTTGAATATCATCAAGTCCATATTTTTCCTCCAGTCGCTTTGACAGGTCGTTCCACAGATTTGTCCAGTGGTTTTATTCTTATGCATGTGTGTGTGTGGGGGGGGGGGGGGTGTCTCGTTTATTTATTATTATTATTATTATTATTATTTTATATTTCAATCCTTATTTTTACCACTCTGTTAATGCAAGACTAGGGAGATTTTCCTTCGCCAACAGTTCAGGATAGATACATGTCAAGTCACTAAAACAAATAGTAGAGCTCTCTTTTAGAGCTTTTTATGCTTCACCTTCTTTGCACTGCTGCAGACAAAAAGGTCTGTACAATCTCTCACTCTGACATATATTAAGTGATAGGATCCTGTTGCTTAACTCATTCCATACCAGTTCCTGATACTTCCATATATTTACCTGGATTTAAGACGACAATTGCATATTTAAATTTTTCATGAAAAGAGCTGTCGCTCAAGTACCAACATGCCTGTAGTCTTAAGTCAGTGGTTCTGGCACTGCCTGGCAAGTCATGCTGCAGCTGCAGCATGACTTGCCAGGCAGTGCCAGAACCACTGACCAAGGTCTGTGACCATAGTATGGAATGAGTTAACACAGAACTAATACTGCAATGTGCAGGGTTTTCACTGCGGGACACTCACAAATCCCCGATAAGAAGTGCCAGTGTGTTTTGCTTTATTTGTAGACGCGAAACCGATCGTCCCAAACATTTCAGCATTCCAGTTAGAAATTCTCCATCATTCTTAATGACATTAGCAGTTGCGCTTGTTTTGTAGGCCTACTCGTTTGCCAGCGCAACACCATATGGTGCTAGTTTGTCTCCTGTCACATCTCACAGTTTTCTACCCTTGTAAAGAATTATCTGCTTTCATTAAATTCCTTTCCGCAAGAGTTTTTCAACTGCTATGTGCTTAACTCTTTCAGTGCCAACAGCGATAATAGTCAAACTGCTTAAAACGAACTGCTTTGAATGACAATAAGAGTGACAGATTCATGTTCCTTGTAAAATCAAAAAACAAAAAAACAAAACAAAACAAAACAACAAAACGAGAGAGAGAGTAGAGAGAGAGAGAGAGAGAGAGACAGAGAGAGAGAGAGAGAGAGAGAGAGGAGAGAGAGAGAGAGAGAGAGAGAGAGAGAGAGAGAAACAAGTACCAGCATGCCTGTAGTGACGTAGAATATAAAAGTCTAGGTTAACAGCTTTCTTTGGTGCAATGCGTCTAAAGTGCCGAGGAAAGGTGCTGATTCGGTCCAAAATGTGGCACTGTGAGAGTTAAGCCAATGGCTCGACCTGCTGCACATGTTGCTGCATAGCGCTACTAACGTTGAGTGATGCCCCAAAATGTTTAGAACGACGCATCAACTTTGGCAACTATATAAAGCAGTTCAAAACATGGTAGCGCTTGCTCCAGTAATACTCGAGAAGTTGTTGTTCCTTTACGGCACGTGTACCGCCGCAGCCAGTTGCTTATTTTTCTTTTTCTTTTTTTTTTTCTTTTCGCGGGGGGGGGGGGGGGGGGTTGGCTTTGTAGTTGTGAGTGCAAATCATCCGAGTTTTCAAGGGTTCCACAATTCTCCCTTGGCTGCTTTCGCGGTTGAGATCGGCAAATCATACATATGATTATGATTATAATAATTATTATTAATGTTTATTATCACAAGTGGTAGTAGTAGTGTTATTGTTTTTACTTTTACTACTACTACTACAACTACTACTACTACTACTAGTAGTAGTAGTAGTAGTAGTAGTAGTAGTAGTAGTAGTAGTAACCGACACATGGACGCCATCCTACATCAGATGATGATGTATTAGCCTTCTTTCAACGGGACAGGTCTAAATTCAGTTGAACGTATTCAACATTAAAGAGTACAAACTCTCGACTTAAATCAAATTTTTCTTCAGCAACAAAGCTACGTACATGTACCAAAGACGCCTAAGTCATGGGGTAATTACAGTAAGTTCCTACTAAATGTTCTTTCTGCAACTTTGTTTCCTGTTGCACGGTTTTTTTGTATCAGTGCTGTGTAACCTGCGTAAATAACATCTTTCCACAAGAGGCATTTGTGTGTGTGTATAGTGTAGCCCTCATTGTAACTGTCAGTATTTATTGTTATGCGATGATGTTATTTTGGCCGATGAAAATATATTAAAACCAACTCATGGTGTAGAATGCACACACCTGTTATCGCCACCATCAATTGATAACACAAGTTAATATACAAAGAAAATCTCTCCAATAAGATGTTCCCTCCAGACATGGAATACGACACACAGCAATGATAAATAAATGTGGTCTTGGAGGCAGGTAGCATCAAATGTCTGCACTTTTCGCGTTTTTTTTCTGACAGGTGGTCAGGTAACATGAAACTAAAGTATGCTAATGGGGATATTGAGAGTGGTCCTTTAGCAGGTGGTCCCTTAGCAGAGGTGGACTCAAAGGCAGGTTCTACTATATGTATATATATATATATATATATATATATATATATATATATATATATATATATATATATATATATATATATATATACATATATGCAAACTGGGATAAAGCCTGATATGTCACTTCTTCTTACGTTTAAGTAATACCTGGACGGGCAGGAAGAGCAGTGGTACCAACTGTGCTGCTCGTATGTTGATTTTAAGGACCCGGAACTGGTTCGCGAAAGTGCGTAGAATTATTCCATCAATCAATAAATTTAAACGAAGTGCCACAAAGTATACATTTTTTGAAGACCCAAAAGCCCAAGGTTTGTTTTCTGACACAGTCATAAGCGTTCCTTTTTCGTGTTTATACAGCAATCATAGATATGCATCCTCCAGTTTTCAATGAAATTAGGGGTTCAACTTTTTTTATTTATACATATGCTCATAAAAACATCAGACTGTGGGCAAACTCGCCTAAAGAGATAACATGCAGAAGCTTGTCTTGGATTTGTAATGCATGTCTTTGCTTTGTCCAAAAAATTGAGTCAAGGCACGGTCCCCTTGATATGTCGAGCAACCTAAACAATAGGGAAGATCTGGGTTATATCTAAATTCACCTAAAGGTGGTCCTGCCCATTGTGTTGATGGATGACCGCCCACATCTTGTGGTCACTTTCCATGACCCTCACCTTTTCTCCATAGATTAATGTGGGGAATTAGTACATATAATATATATATAAATTTAACCTCTCTATATGTTGTCAAATAAGCATTAAACTTTCATTTTATCACACCCGGGTGTACTTGAAAGATAACAATATGTACTTCAGGTAGATTTAAAGATGATAATTCCAACAAATCGTTCTCATATGATAGGGTGAAACTTTCAGGTCCACTGTAATGTAAATGGGCTTTACTAACCCACATGACCTCAAATGGTATGGGTAGCTAGGTGTCACAAACATGCATCATGGGGACAAAAGACTGTGTGTCAAGACATCAAACCAACCCAGATCATCCCTATTCACACATCCGTTTCAAAACAGAAAGTACAAAATATTTGTAGTTTACATAGGAACATACATACATACATATTTACACACACACACACACACACAGACACACACACATACATACATACACACACACACACACACATATATATATATATATATATATATATATATATATATATATATATATATATGTGTGTGTGTGTGTGTGTGTGGGTGTATTCAAAGTTAACTGTGCATCTAGAATTGGGCGCATTGCGCCCAATGAGCGCCGGGAGAAGCTGCTGACTCAGACCTAAATTCGGCAGTTAAAAAGTTAATGTTAGCTCCGAGTCTGATGATGTTTCCCAACACAGCGTACTTTAACGGGAGAAAGGCACAAGGGGCAATACCGGACATGGGACCGGACACATTATTCAAGGTCTCTTTGCCAACCATTTGATACAGTATTTTCCTTTGACGTCATTTTGCCGTGTATCAATTCACTAAGCAAAACAACATAAACAGCTTTCAGGTAAGACAAGATACAATAAAAGCTTAGATTAAGCAGTTTAGACTCAGGACTCAGAATTGATTTTTTGAACATTATCCTGATTATCATGGAATCAATATGCACATAAATTTGCTGTATGGATATCACTGTAAACCATTGTTTCATTACGCAGAATAAACATATTTTAAAAATGTAGATTATAACAAACAAACCAATTTTCTGTGTACATACGTTTACATATTGATTCATAAAATGTTTGGTGCATTTGAAAGAAACCATCGAAGGTGCCAGTGTAAATTTTGTTTTGACAGAAGGTGGCGTATTTTTCCAAAAAGATTAAATAGAGAACCGGATACATAGTCTAGTGCTTCTTCTTCCAGGAACGGGATTATGTGCAGTATATATTTATGGCCTATACTCTGTGAACGGTCTGTAGGT
>CAXHWN010002343.1:0-18070 GCA_964020975.1 Hermodice carunculata | reverse complement strand
GCACTTCGGACCTATATTCGGCCTTCAATTAAATCTAGAGCCCGTCGATGGTGTTTGCAGTTTTCAGACGATTGCCGTTACTGTGCATTGCCTTTCTCAACACAGAAATGTTAATGGACATTATACCCTAATGTCTGTTGGAAGTGCCATAATTGTCATGGAATGTGTTGACAACTACGAAAAAAAGAATAAATCTGCTCTAAACATGGGTAAGCCCTGTCGATTTTGTACTTGGGACTCCTGAGTTAATTGTCTTTACGTCGCCACTGCGCACAAAGCACCCTTTGCTTGACAAAATTTTCAACTTGTTCTTAAGCAATACCACAATTTTTTTGTCCCAATGAAAAATTTAGTAACTGTGTCAGCTTGGACATGCACTGCCCCATTTGTGAAGCCTTTTCACATTCACATTCACATGTTCTAGAATGTGCGCAAGCTATTGCAAGTTACACATGTGCAAGACGATCAACTGAAGGTACAAAAAAGAACAACTGACAAGAGTTGAGATTGAAAGAGAAAGCATACAGGATATTGGACTTTTATTCAGATTTACTAAAGTGTTCGATCAGATGAACAAGTGGAAATGTGGCGTTGCTGCCACTGGAATGGATGAAGAGTATTGCATTCTATCTGATGATTTGCTTATTCCCTTTCCTGGTCAGAGTAAAACCGAGACAATTGTTTTTCCTTAAAAACTACTGACCTGGGGCGTGTCATCGTTATAGATTTCATCAAAAGCTTAACTAAATCGGTTCCCAAATTTAAGTTAAAAGATTGAAGCAGGCGACAATTTACAACCGGACGATTTTGGACGGGAAAGGTTCAGATGGCTCCATGTATCAATTATAAGAAAACACTAATCCCCCCTAAAGAAAGGTGTAGTTGATATGACGTGCACTAAAATCATTGTCTGAGTATCCAATAACTATCATACTGGAAGGTGGTAAGAATTTTATCAAAACGTAAATAGGGGAGTGACCTTTATTTTGAAAAGTGCGACAATATTTTCCTTTATTGCTTGAATTTCTGCCAGTAAGTATATAACCCTCGGTTTTGTACCACTCGGTTTTATTAGCCCACACCTAGTGTTTCTGTTTGTACGATCGAGTATTAATAAAAAAATGTCTATGATACAGTTCATTGCATGCTATAGAATATTACTATAGTTCCGTATATCAAGAGTATTGCATATTTAATATGTCACATTAAGCTGCAGTTTTCTAACATATCATTACAGAATAGTGTTTTTCAAATAGAATATTAAACAGATTTATGATGTGAATAAACAATTATTATGTAAATCACTCACCTTCTTGTTCCAAGGGGTCCAACATGTCACAATGACCGAAAGCCTGCAAAATTACATGAAAATATAGGTATCAACGGGTCGTGATACAGACTGTCAGAAAGCGGCTTTAATTATGAGTTTAACTTCATTCAAATTATGCTTCGATTGCTTACCGCCACTTCCACCATTACTCTAGGGCATGACCATTGCTTGTAGAACGTTCTGTAGTCGTAGCCAGGAATGGCACAATCATGTGACCCTTGTTCAGAGTATTCCGTGCCATACATCAGAGAAGGCAGACGAAATTTAAACGTCTGCTCCTTGATAGTTTCACTGAAAGGCTCCAAAAATACCGCAGCCTGCAAGTGTATGGTACAATGTAATACTGTTTGGTAGATTTTGGCTTGCATAATTTGCAGGAATGCACAAATAAAACATTTGCCGCGTTTAAGAGCATCGTGAGATTCTTTGATTCAAGTTGGCTGAACTTGTGCTGTCGGCATCCTTACCTTGCCCAGACTTTGTGACGCCGTAGTTAGGTTATGGAACATGCTGAGTACATTGTTACATCCAGCAGAATGACAAAACCAGCCCAAGCTATCAAAGTCTGCGGTTACATTGATGTACTTGTTCATGTTAGTTATCGACTGAAAACAGACATAGCATAATTAAACAAGTACAGTGGAGTCACCTGCAAATAATAAGTTGGCGAGATGAAACTAAAATAATAAAACTAGGAAAGATGATTTGCTGCATAGCAAATCAGTGTGTGTGTCTTCAAAGCATATTGGTATAGTGCAACTAGTCCACAACACAGGAGTAGAAGTTGTATTAGCATCTCTATCTATTGTAGCTTTGAAGTTATTCAAGACTTAAAATTTCTAATGGTGCTATTTAGCATAATTTAAATTGCTACAACTTTTATTTTTAATTCATTAGCTGCGCAATGGTCAACAACCCTCTAGGAGAAGTTGTAATGACATCTCTATCTATTATAGTTTTGAAGATATTCAAGTTTTAAAATTTCAAATGCTGCTAATTAGCATTATTTAAATGGTTACAACTTTTGTTTTAAATTCATTAGATGCGCACTGGTCAATAACCCCCTGGTAGAAGTTGGAATGACATCTCTATCTATTATGCTTTTGAAGATATTCAAGATTTAAAATTTCAAATGCCTCTAATTTGTCTAATTTTAAACATCTTCATTCCTCTATATAAAACGGTCAAACTCCTTGTATGGAGGTACAATCATGCCAAGTTTGGAGTTTCTATGTATAATAGTGTCCGAGAAAAATGTCGGACAAATTTGCTGGTGAAGAAGAAAGAAAAAAGAAAGCAAGAAAGAACTAGAAAAGATGATTTGCTGCATAGCAAATCAGTGTGTGTGTCTTCAAAGCATATTGGTATGGCAATGTACAACTATTCCATAACACAGTAGAAGTTGGAATGGCATCTCTATCTATTACAGCTTTGAAGTTATTCAAGATTTAAAATTTCGAATGGTGCTATTTAGCATAATTCAAATTGCTACAACTTTTGTTTTAGATTCATTACATGCGCAGTGGTCAGAAACCCCCTATTAGAAGTTAAACTGACATGAACATGAACCAAATCGGATGAAAATTTACCAAGTTATGGCAAGATGAAACTTTCAAAGGGCCAAATGACCTTGACCTTTGCCCTTTCAAGGTCACGTGTTCTTATACAAATGTGCAGTGTTGCAATACCTACATATTGAGACTAACATGATTAGAATTGGATGGAAAATAGCCAAGTTGTGACTGGATGAAACTTTCAAAGGTTCAAATGACCTTGACCTTTGACCTTTAGAGGTCACACATAAATTTTAAAATATGCAGGGTTACAATAGCTACAATTTGAGCCCAACATGATCAAAATAAGATAAAAATTGACCAAGTTATGGCTAGAAGGCGGCCACCAAGGAAAGTGGCCTTTAACCTTGAAATGACATTTGACCTTGAGATGACCTCTACCTGAAGTGAACCTTGACCTCAAAAATGACATTTTGCTTAAAAGTGACCTTTGACCTTGACATGACCTTTGACCTTGACATTACCTTTGACCTTGACATGACCTTGACATTTGAGATGACCTTTACCTTGCTATGATCGAACTCCTATACACTCGGGACCACATCTACTATAGTATATAAGATATTGAAGATTTAAAACTTTAATTAGCCCTCATTTGCATAATTTTTAAAAGCATGACCTCTCATTATGAAAAGGCCAGACTTTATCCATAGAAGTATAATTGTGCAAAGTTTGGAGTTTCTACATGTAATACTTTTCAAATGAAATGTCGGACAAATTTGCCGGTAAAGAAAGAAAGAAAGAAAGAAGAAAGAAAGAAATAAAGAATTCCTAGAAAAACAGAAAAGTGTGCGTTGACACACACACTTTAATTTCAGGAAAAACAGAAAAGTGTGTGTTGACACACACACTTTAAACATCCGGAATGTTCTATTGGTGGCCTTCTTTTCTAGGATATAGTGTTATTGTGTATGCATCAAGCACAAAATGGTATTGTATAGATACTATATTGACCTTTTACATCCTGTAAGGGTTAAACGCACACATAAACGCGTACTTAAGAAACATATATACAATCATAAATACACATAAAAGCCGAGAACGTGATAGATACAGCGTGTAAGTTGCAGCAAGAGCACGTTTAAATCAGAATGATATCCTTAATAGTTCGACAATCATTAACATTTACCTAGGCATACTGTTCAATACTGACCGGTAAATTAAAATGCCATTCCTTTGTGCTTTCCTACAAAAGTTTTAAGTAAAATGTTCCTATAGCAAACAGTCTGAGGTCAACAACTTTAACCCCCCCCCCCCCCCCCCGTTAAACACGATAGGTAAATATGTAGATTTAATCACACAATGCGGTTCAAGGACAACAGAGCATTGCAAATACCCATTTCATGACGTCTAAAAGAGAGTCCGAAACTTTGCTCCCAATCAGTCTTGAGAAACTGCCCTTAGCAGTAAAAATTGGCCAATAGTAGTCAGGTCCAATGATGACGAATCCGTGGGATGCCACCATTGTTAGTACTTCTGAGTAAACTTCACTCGGTATAATATCTGCAAAGCCACCGACGAAGTATAAAGTCGCATAACTTCCCTGCGTTGTTGGATAGAATACTGTAAAGAATATAATGATGACTATAAATAGTTACTCAAATAAATTGTACAACACTGAACGTACCATTTTGTACAAGTATCTTTTAGGTCGGATTTTTTTGTATGATCAAATAGTTTAATATTGCTGATTGTATTGCGTTGACCATTCGTAATCATGTCGATGTTATCAAGTTTTTCTCAGTTTTTGACATTAACTCCGTTCTGTTGGTGACCTTCTTTAAAACAGGTCGTTCTTGTCATTAAGATTATCACTTTTAATTCTGATCATCACCATCACTATGATTTATGTCATTGCCATACTATCTGTATTTGATAACAGTCTTCGTTTTGTTTTCATGTTTTTTTCAATACAGATTTTCTGTTTGTTTTTCTGAACTACTGATTGTGTGGACAATGAAAAGGCTTGAAAATTCGTAACATTTCTGTTTAGGAATATTTTGATATATCATTGCTGCGCAGAACAGTATAGAAAATATCCTACTACCGAAAGTCCTTTTTCATCATCGCGTTTTCGTGCTTCTGCAATTTAACAATAACAGGCAGAATATTTCTAAGCGAACATTTATAGTAAAAACATTTTTTTTCATAAAATTCTAGCTTAATTTTGTCATCAGAGGAAGTGTTCAATGCTGAGACATGTTCTACAAATTTGACTTTTCGGTGTACAAAAAGGTTAGGACAATACCTGTTGTGATCGTTGGTAACAGTGGCTTGAGAAAGCAATGTGCTTTATGCTTGAAGCTATTCGCAATCTTTTACCTGGGTTGGATTGTGTAAAAGGGACCCCGCTGATTAACTATATATTAGTCTATATTTTCTTTTTATAATTGAGCCACTATCACAACAATTGTACTCGCATACCTTTAGTGTGCAACGGGATGCCATTTGTTCCTTTACTCCAGGTTTGAGAGGCAACAGGAAGTGGTCCTCTGTCATAAGGTTTTCCCTGATCCACATAGATGCCCGCTATAATGGTAAGGGCCGATTTTAATTAATATATAAAGCTGTTACCCGGCACTTTGAAGATAAAGGGTAAAATCGTTCAAAGGTATCAATAAATCATGTTCACAACTTGCTCAATTAGTGTACAGTAACTTTGTACAGTATTGCTAACATACTTAGTCATGTTTTTCGTGAAAAAACTATCAGCCAAAATATGCAACAGCTATCCCAGACACGAATCAATCACTTGACTCGGATTTAGACATGTTTATTTAGCTGGATGGCCTAATAGTACATCAAGCACCAATCGAGAGGGTCGATGTGCAGCATACAAAAGACCCATGATGTATATACAAACCCACATTACAACACAATAGATAAGACAAAAGTACACAAAATTACAAGCAAGAAATAAAGTTACCATACACATGATTCTATGGATATAACTTATATATATAAGCTACTGATATAGCGGTCAAATATAGTAAAAAAGAACATCAATTTGTGTCACGCTCATGAGTCTTCTGTATAAAATCAACGTGATCTCCGAAGGCATTTCATTTAACCCTCAACGAGTCTTTACATTGTTAGAGATGTGATCCAGGTATTACGATCTTCCGGTGCAATTAATTAGTGAACATTTCAGTAATGACGAATGGATACATCTTTTTATTTCAGCTGGGTAAGTTTTGCAGTAAGCGCTGCTCTTCCACTGGCTAAAATGGTATGCGACGGGTTTTCCTACGTGGTGGTGATATAGGTGTTTTCTTCGAACCAAAATTACGGCTTCTTATATTAGTGAAAGCATGGGAATATTCATATGAAATCCTTTAGGGCTGTTGGGTGCTATCCTGGTACTCATTTTACGGGTGTTTCTTTTTAGAATTCCTAGTAATGGTGTTTTGATCTATATGGCTATTATTGTTAACTTTTATTTTGCTCTTAACGTTTTGTATTAATACATTTTTAATCTATATAACTATTACTGTTAGTTTTTATTTTGCTTTTTCCGTTTCAATGACTATTGTTGTTAGCCATTATTTTGCTCTTACCGCTTTTTTTTATATAATTATTGCGTTGTAAATCTAAATGACTGTTACTGTTAGCTTTTATTTTGCTTTTACCGGTTTTTTACTAATATATTTATTATTTTTGGTCACTTTTAATGGACTTAGCCGGTTTCATCCCGGCGCTGGATTTTCCTGTAAAAAGCTTTCCTATATACAATATATGATTCAATAATTCATAATTTATTGATGAAATATACCCCTTACTAACGGGGGCACCGTGAGCGGGGCCGCAATCACGGTGCGTCAAACTCACATAAGGTATAAAAACTTTATAAACAAAGAAGATTAAGGCACAAAATTGTAAAACAAGACAAGAAAACAAACATATTTCAAGTCGGGTCCGACTGGTCCGTACAGGACTCGCGCCTTAGCCTCGGGGCTTTGAGTAAAAATTCTTCACAGTTTTTGCCAAGCAGGGGTTCGAGGCATCACCGTGTAGGTGTCCAAAATTTCCTAAATTATACAAAGTTTTTCAAAAACGGATGACCCACAAAAATTGAACCATATTCTTCAGCATCTAGGTATCTTAACTTGGCCTCCAATTGGTTATACATGTAGCATGCTTTTCTTACATCGTTGAGAGCTGGCCCAAGAAATAGGAAATGAACTAAATCTTCCTTGTTCCTTTACACAAGTCAAGTCAAGTCTGATATTCCCCATCGTTCCCATTTTTCTTTATGCCTGAGCAACTTGTACGTGCTTTAAACTTCAGTTGTGTTGCCTCGTTCATATCAAGGAGGGTAGAGAGACCTCTACCCTCCTTGTTCATATAAAACAGCTAATCTGCAAATATAGAACTTTTCATCGAGCTGTATCGATGTACTGATGCTCTGTAATCTTTGTCCTGAAAAAAAAAACAAAAAACAAAACACGAAAGTTTGTAACTTTAAATGCTTGATTTTATAAACTGCTCCAACCAAAACTCATTTTCACTTGCAGATGAACGAACAAACCCAGCGGTTTTCGACACTGTATGTAACTCCAAACAGTATGGCCATGAGTTAGACCTTTTCCCATCAAGATAGTAGGAAGTTAAGTTTTTAAATACTTGTTTACAGAGCCAGGTTTCTGGTAATCATACTTTATTCTATGAAAATTCTTGACACGAAAGTGGTTTAATATTAGACCCATCTGCGACCGACCTAGGTTAACCAACGTGGCCAACATTGCTGGACAAGAGTTTAAACCAAAAATTGTTTTCGCAAAAGAGTATTGTATTGATTTCAAAGTGGAAAGACCCTCTTTCGTATTATTCAACCAAACTGCACATCCATGTGAAATTCTGGGCAAAATAACCCTTAGTTATATAGTATTTCAAAACTCCACTATTTTTACATTATCATACCAGCAAAGCAAGCCACACAAATAGTTTCTCAATTTCACGACTCTTTACATACGTTATAATGTGAGTTGAGTCTTTCAGTATCTGAGCGAAGGGAATTCCTAAATATCAGCAAGAGGAACATTCGACCAGGAGAAAGTTCCCAACCCTCCACCGTTTCTCAGGACTGATGCGTTTCCCGATAACCAGTACCTGCAACTTATCACCATTGAAAGTCATTCCCCACTTCACGGTAAAGTGTTCAGCAACATTTAACATTCTTGACAAACTGTTCTCACAGACATACCCTCTGCCTATACAAGAGGCATCGGATGCGCAATGAATCAAATACCATCCCTAAGCCTTGGTCGTTTAAAAAATCCAGCGAATAGCGAACGCTCAAGAGATGGCCAAAAGGCGGAGCCATGTTTTCAAATTTCTGTAATTTTCGTAAAGTGCACAAGCCTGTTAGGATAAAAAAAAAAAAAGATCCTCCGCACGACGTCCTTTTCGATACGCCCCGTGCAGTTCCCAAAGTGTCCAGGTGCTCACTGTATATTTGACATAAGTTGTCTTTCAACTATCAAGGAAATACTTTGTAGCTTAAATATATTAGAGGGTATGGTTATGCCTTGGTAGTTGTTGAGATTTCCTTTGTTGCCTTCTTTATGAAAAGGTTTTTCGAAGCCTTGGTGCCATTGATCTGGGGAACATTCAAATAATTTACAATAATTAAACAGATTAACTAGCGAGTGAATTACGGTACCAGTAAGTAAGGGCGGCCAACATACGTGAGAAACTCATTATATAGTCAGGAATATTGTTATGCTGCACGCTTTACCATTTCTAAATTTCTGAATTGCATTTTCAACGAGTACAAAAATCTATATTGATGTCAACAGAACATCTGTGTCACTGGTGTTTGACTAAGATTCCTCTTTGTGCCAAATCATCGTTATAGGCGGCGCTGTCACTTTTTGGACCAGCGCTAAGGCTTTTCCATTAATTTCTAATGACTATAGGATCGTCAATGATTCTTGTATTATCTGTTGGGTCTAGAATTCGAATAAGATTATCATTGTTATCATTCATTCTTTTTAACATGCACCAGTATGCTCTTGAAGTTTTGGTGCCTTTTTTGAGAGTTTAATGTGATGACAGATTTTGCGATTGAAAGTTTTAATTTGTTCTTGGATCTCGTGTTTTTTCGTGAGATACTTTTCCGACGCACCTTGTACAAGGCTTGGGTCAGCCGGCGCCCTATCTCTCCGGGACAAGTACTTGTAGAATCTATTTGCATTTATGCTTGTTCATTGTTATAGTCTTTAGACCTGTGGTGTTTTCACCCATACGATTAATAATATTTTTCCATGTCGACCAAGCTTCATTCACGTTGTTAAAATCACTGCAATCCCAATTCTTAAAATGCACCGACATTTTTTAAAGCGACCCAGTCAGACTCAGAGTTTTTGTTAGCTTTCCACCGCGTTTGTTTGACCGTCGGTACCAGGTCATGACCTTTAAGGTGAATGATTTGATGTACCCTGTGATAACAATCGCATTTTGGACGCTGCATATGTCATGCACACCCAGTTTGTCAATGACAACACTGTAACAACTACGTAGTCAATAGAGAGTGCGTTGTGTATAAATTAATAATAATTAAGGAATAATATTCTAGACACCAGCAGATACCATATAACTGATAATATTCTCGATACCGCATACCGTATATACATTCGAGGCACCACATGCCGTTATCGTAATTTGTAAGCCAGAAATAGAAGACAAACAATTTTTGTACTATAACCAGACTTCAATGTTCGTTTAACAGAAATTCAACCTACGTGTAAAGATGAAACTAATTCTATGCCTGCTATGAAATCTAATAAATTCCTTTAATTTTTAGCACATATTATGCTCCAAATGAAAAGTCAACTTTTCCTGCCATGCTAATCTAAAATAGATATACAGCTTTCGTAAAATGTCCTGTCTGATAAAATACAAAGGTGAAGTGAACGAATACCTTCGCATGGGTGTCATACCCGCGTCAGTTAACGAAAGCTGCTAACCTAGTATTGGCTCACCAATTATTTTAAAAACAGCGCTTTCTGCGATCATGAATTTTTGGAAAGAAGAAAGCATTGAAGCAGGCACCTTTTGACATTCCGTCAGGTTAGCCAGTTAAAGACGGAGAGGCTCTCGCTTTATTTGGAAATGCTCTTGTCACTTTGACTACATTATGAAAAAGTGGCGTTCCTTACCTGCGACTGTCAGCCAGCAAAGTAGTACGAATATTCCATAAGATGTATCCATTGTTGGAACCTGTTATTCGCTGACAGAGCAGAGCAAATTAAATGACCCTGGATAACGAACGACCTTGTGCATTATCAGGATATATCGGATTGGTATCAGATGTACAAGAGTACTGAGAAGGCTACAAGAGGGTATATATTTTGTGGTGCACGCAGAACTAAATACAGGAAAACTACTAAATAGAGGTACGCCTCATCCTTAACTTTGGATGATGTACATATTGGGTTGTTGTGTATGTGAGGCGTTAAAAGAGAACTGACCCAGAGTGGAATCAAAAATGACAATTGAAAGTGGGGGACACCACATAATCCAATGTATAGAGCGGTTTGTTTGGACCGGTAAATTTGATAATAATAATCTTAATCACCAGACAAGCTGTAGTCCATATCATGTTTGCCTTTACATTTGATAGTTTGAACTGACATATGCATTACATAAACAGGATGTGTATTTATATTTGAATGTATGTATGTATGTATGTATGTATGTATGTATGTATGTATGTATGTGTGCGTATGTATGTATGTATCTCTAGAATGAAAAAAGAACAAAATATCACATAAGGATTTACCTCCTTTTTAGAAATTTCCCCTTATTTGTAAGATGAGCCAATGACGAAATTGAACATGATCAAGACTCATGATATTTAAGAAATATGTTCACAGAAGCAAATTGATGTCCTGTAAAAAAAAAAACAAAAAAAAAAAAAAAAAAAAAAAAAAAAAAACAAAAACAAAAACAAAAAAACATGTCACAATCACATTGTGTGTAACTATTTGAAAATTTGATCTATGAACGCAATTCAACCACTTTATTCCGTTTTGGACGCCCGATTTCCCTATCAGTGTTCCAAGGCAACACTTCTTTCCGTTAAATTGTTCTAAATTTCAAAGTCACCTATGAAACAAAGATGTGTTTTAAATTACATGGTAGGGTTCATAAACAGAACGCGAAGAGCGCTGACAAGAAGTTATCAACCTTGAGAAGCTCCGCGTCAGGCTTCGAAATGTTTTTGTCCTCCCATGGGTCTGGAATGGAGGTGGGGTGGGACATAAGGGGTTCTCCGTTTTTACCTTACTTACGTACTGGAAGTCCTTTTTAATTTCTGCACTTCAAACCAAAAATTATTGGTACATTTTATTTTCCCGCACCTTGTACTAGGGCAAAATTATCACTTGTACCAGCATACTCTGTCTCCCCCTCCCCCCTTGCCCAGTATGGATGGCAAGGAGAATAATATAACATATTCACAAAGGACATAAAATCCAAAATATAAATGAATAGTGATGGCCTGATCACACCATCCATGATTACGTAACATGCTGTTATTTGCACCTAGATATCCACCCAAATCAGCTGGATGGGTTACAATTTGACCGAAACGCAACATGCTGCAATCGACAGGTCAATGATTGAAACACATGTGTCAAAAGGACGCAAACTCCACGACACAATAAACTATAGTATGCATATTTATAGATTGATCAAGAAGAGTATTTGATAATGTGCATACAGTGGATTCATTGTAGTGTTAATCCAAATTACGTTTTGCTCGTTGTGTGGCAGCATGGGTGATTGTCTCTTGTTTGAGATTCATGATCATTCATGCATAGTGTACGAGCCCCCGGGGGATGGGGGGCATGAGAGAGAGAGAGAGAGAGAGAGAGAGAGAGAGAGAGAGAGAGAGAGAGAGAGAGAGAGAGAGAGAGAGAGAGAGAGAGAGAGAGAGAGAGAGAGAGAGAGAGAGAGAGAGAGAGAGAGAGAGAGAGAGAGAGAGAGAGAGAGAGAGAGAGAGAGAGAGAGAGAGAGAGAATGTGTTCCCTCACAAGAAGTTTTGCGTGGGAGCAAAAACAAAAACAAACAAACAAACAAACAAAAAATCACCAACAAAACACACACACACACAAATAAATAATAATAATAAAATGAAAAATACACACACAAGCGTAACATCGAGTCCCAGAAGTGAGATCTGAAATTTATTTTTATTATGGTTCCTCGCAAAACATCTGCTTTTCAAAACAGTAAAATTATCGGGCCACTTCATGTACGAGGCAAATCTAAGGTGCATCTCTCTGTACTTTGTTTCATTACAGAGTATCCCCATGAAAGAAATAGACTGGCCACATAACAGAGGTTGATTGAGAGTGGTATAGCCTGCGAGGCAGGGAATCAAAAGCTGGCGAGGTGGATCGAATTGCTTTTGACCACGGTCAACAAAAGGCGAAAAAGGTCGTGTGTATAATATTAATATTAATATATATATATATTATATATATATATTATATATATATATAAATATATATATATATATATATATATATATATATATATATATATATATATATATATATATATATATATATATATATATATATATATATATATATAGGCTTTTTAACCCTTGTTCTGTCCGACTGAAACACTGATGCACATTGGCATCAAGTTGCAAAACCCAATCTTGAAAATAAAAAATGAATCATACCGCCTCCCAACCAACCGTGCACCATCAAGTTAAAACAATGCAAACCAATTATGTAGACATCCGATTCAATCATAAACATGCCCATACACACACGATCGACGAGGCATGTAAATTCATATCTATGGTTTATGCGATTCTTGACTCTTGCCTCATCGTCCTTTTCAAAAGACAAGAAGGCTGTATGAACAGCCGATGCTCAGCTGACCCAGAGATTCATCACACTTGTGGCTCCGTGAACTTGGGATAGGATCAAGGTCACACATGTACTGAGTAAGTCGGACCTTTATGGTAAAACACTAAGATGTGCAACATCAAAGTCCTAGTACAAGTAGTTTTCATGTTGCATGTATAGTGACGAGTAAAATTCATGTATGTTACACTGTGATCCCAGAAATGAGGTCAAAGTCACTCATGTATTGTCTAAACATGACCTTCATAGAGAAACATTCACGTGCAACGTCTGGGTCCTGACTCAAAGATCTCAAGTTATCAAGTTAACAATAAATTTCATATCAGTAGTCCTGTGACCGTGGGAATGAGGTCAAGGTCCAGAAATCACTGGAGCATGACCACTTGCAGAAAATAGGTAGACGTTTATCAAGGGTACAAGTTTGAGACAAATCTGGCTAAAATTATTCACGTTATAACCATTACAAGCACTTCAAATGTTAAACTTTGCAATATAAACTTTTTTTTTTAATTAAAAAAAAATGTTTATCAAAAGTTTAACAAATTAATAACTAGGAGTCCCTGGAAGTGTTCCTGTGTGAAA
This sequence comes from Hermodice carunculata, assembly GCA_964020975.1. Classification (NCBI taxonomy): domain Eukaryota; kingdom Metazoa; phylum Annelida; class Polychaeta; order Eunicida; family Amphinomidae; genus Hermodice; species Hermodice carunculata. Next base: position 4,697 of record CAXHWN010002343.1, on the reverse strand, counting down.
TCAAAGCAAGTGGGTGAGTGGTTTGGAGATTTTTTTAAGGTTCCCCCCGAAAATGAACCAACAAATTCATAAAAAATCCAAAAATTAATGGAGCATGATCATTTAAAAACTTGGTAGAGACCCACCCAAGGCACATCCCCACCAAGTTTTCAGTGAATCTGGCCAACAGTTTTTGAGAAGTCAAAAATGTGAATTGTGGATGGACGACGGACAAACTGACGATGGACGGACAGATGGATGGACGACAGAAAATTGAGACCTGGGCCCACACTATGGCATACAGGTCTCATTGTCTCTGCAGAGCACAGTGAATGCACTCTGACTAGTAGTATTAGCAACCAGTCATTACAGTGGATTTTTGAAAGACTGTACGACCTATGTACCACCAATTTAAGATAGAGTAACCAGAAACCACAGCGTAGCAATTACTTTAGGGAGTACAGATTCAAAGAATCCCCCAAACTGCATCAAAAATACAATTTTGTTATGACGCACAGCATACCAAACTCGATTTAATGCATAGGGTCTAATACTTACAAAGAGTCTACTGTATTAATCCCTGATTTGAGACAGGGGTCAACCTATAGAGTTTAACAGTGGTTTTATTCGATCTTCTCATCTTTAAAATAGGATCTTTACCACTAGCTTAAAATAATACGTGTGTATCAGATTTTCGAACCTGTGCACAGGCATATGTTCCACAATGCCAACATCACTCTTGGATATACAAGAGGTGCTACGGCTAGACTAAATGGCCTGTGTGTGTGCACCACAGATATACAATACTTCCACGATTCTAATCTTGATCTAAGACTGACTCAACAGCTTTCCTTAACATAGGTTGGGCACTAAGTGCCCAATCCATCCCCAGGAAAGCTGTTAACCTGGGACGTGCGATCTTGATACATGTAGGTCTCATGTGCAATTCCCAAACTGTGTTTCATTATTGTTGGAATTAGTTGAAAACACTGAGCATGCTGAAGCAGACATATTTGACCACCAGCGGGTTTGTGGTGGAAAAGGGTTTAACTGGGGCAACTTCTGTTGAGCTTCACAAGTTGCTTCCAGTGTCCACCCTACGTGCAAAACTTGCCATGATACACAACACAGGGGCAGCAACTTTATCCATTCCCCCTAATAAAAAATGCATACAAAACCAGCTGCATGGAAATACTATCATCATTAGTATAATGCTCTCTTTTTTTTCTAATCAAACTTACAAGGGATTTTAAATTTTGCTAGTAGTGTTCCACAGTGCTCCCTCTTTTATTTCTGTTATGGTAGTCTGTCAACATAACCAGCAAAGACAGACAGTACCTTGTGGGACACTGTAAGTTAAGTTTTTTAGGTGTCACCAGGAATTTGTTTCTTCACACTGGTATTGGAAGAGAAATGTTGATGCTTTGGCAAGTCTGGAATCTCTTTGCTGTCATTGTTGGGTTTGGAATTAATGAATGTGGATCATTTTTTTCTGTACTATTTGAAAATTACTTCATTGGCTATGTTGTGGTCTGGGCTTTGTTCCCCGACTCATGGTTATAGTGGAGGTAGAGTTTGTTTATAATGTTCCAGATTCATAAATATCACAAAAACGATGTAGGCCTACTTTACTCTTTTGCTGTAAACTTAACTGACTGACAAGTCGGAAGAACTAAAAGGTGGTAGGCCTAACAGGTCGCTTTTTATTTTTAGCAGAAGTAATGAAATTTGTGTTTTGGGTGGTTAGGCCTATACATTTTGAAAAAGAACTAATGTCTGCAGTTAATGATGAATATTTCTAAGGTCAAGAGGACCGGTTTAAAACCACCAGTTGCCTTTTATGGGTGACTGTCAGTCTCAAGTCAGGAGTGAAATTTGTTTTTTCACATAGGTATAGGAAGAAAAATGTTGATGCTTTGGCAAGACTGGAATCTCTTTGCTGTCACTGTTGGGTTTGGAATTAATGAATGTGGATCATGTTTTTCTGTACTATTTGGTGTGATGTTGAAGGATTAGTGCTGGCAGTTTTTGAAGATTCTTCAGAGAGGGCATATGACTAGTGTTCAGTTTATGTGTGTGTTCCCCACAAAGATGGCGCCTTGGGAGTCTCCCTTGTAGTATCTAGAGCCAAAGTTGCACCTTTACCTGGGTAGTCAAGAGAAGGTAGACATGGTGATTCTTGTTGGATCCCTTGGCTTCAATTCATAAGGGAGCAGGGGCTCCTGAGAATCCAAGGCCATGTGCAACTACCTGATTTGGCATATGAAAATAAACACCCCATAATAATTTAATATTGCCAACGGGCCATTTGGCCAAATTGTTAATCAGGTCCCAGCATGAAATATTGAAACATGCAGAGGTAGATACAGTGATATTTTCCCTTAGTGGTGCCTACTGCATTTTTGAACTGGGAAGGCTAATGAAGACAGTGAAACTTCAATGTGTATGGTGCCAAAGAGTTGATGCAAAACCACGCAATCAGGTTGCAGCCCCATTGCCTGCATAACCTCTTCAGCAGGCTTCGCCATTCCCCGATGTGGGTTTGGATTATGCTGGGCCACTATTCTGTTTAGACTATCCGAAGGGCAAGTGTTATGTATTGTGGTTCACTTGTGCTGTTGTCAGGGCAGTTCACTTGGAACTGACAGATTCGCTTTCCTTCAAGGACTTGCTTGGGCTTTGCTTCCAGGCAATTAAGGTCCGGCTACTGTTGTATACTCAGATGATGCCCATATACGATCAAAAGTGCCCAAGAGCAGTTACTCAAGTTTTTGGGGGGCTCACTTAGCCCACAAAGGAAATTCATAGTTCCCAGCTCTGCCTGGTCGGGTGGGGGTGGGAGTGGGGGTGGGAGTGGGGATGGAGCGGGTTGGAGAGACTTCTACATTCAGTAAAGGCAGCTCTCAAGAAAACTTAAGGTGTACGTTGTCTTTCCAGAGTGGAGCTTAAGACAACATTGCATGAGGTTGAAGCATGCATCAATTTGAGACTTTTGACCTCTGTTAACGATGAGATAGATTCTATAAACCTACAGACTCAATCTCATTTTTTCATATGAAGAAATGCTGGTTTCCAAGTTCAGGTCTCAAAGCAATCAGGTGAGCGGTTTCCAAGAAGAAGATTTCTTAAGATTTGCACCCCCTCCAAAAAAAAAAAAAAAAAAAAAAAAAAATCAATGGAGCACAACCATTTGAACCAATCTAGTAGTAACCCACTCAACGTACATTGCCACCAAGTTTTAAGTCAATCTGGTTGAAGGTTTTGAAAAAAAAAAAGAGTTAAAAATCCGAATTAGCATTAGAATTCCCACTGACTTAAATGTATAGTAATTAATAAGAAAAGTGAATTTACAGATAAGTACTCAAATTGAAAAAATCATTTATCAAGTTTGAAGTCAATCTGGATGACAGTTTCAGAGACGAAGTCGAAAATGTGAATTAGCATTCGAAAACCCATTGACTTACAAGTATAGTAATAAAAAGTTGCATTTTACCGATAAGTACCGGAATTGCAGAAAAAAAAAAAAAATGTTAAAAAAATCAAGAATCCACAGCAGTGCCACCTAGTTTCAGCTTAATCTGAGTGACGGTACTGGAGAAGTCGAAAATAGTGAAAGCACACAAACTAAAGGGCTGCCTGAACAGCCCACGATCAGCTGACCTCAGCTTGTCCCACAAAATCAAGGTTGGAACTGAAAAGACTTCTGTTGAGGTTTTGCTGAGTGCATTTGACATTTGGAACTGGTGAACAAATTAATATCTATCGGACCCTTGGAGGGTTCTGGTCCGGTATCAAAGGAACTGGGTGAGCAGTTTCGCAGAAAATTTTTAAAGATTTGCCCCCAAAAAGACAAAAAAACAAAAAACAAAAACAAAAAAAAACAAAAACAAAAAACAAAAAAAAAACAAAAACAAAAGCAAAACAAAAACAAAAAAAAACCAAAACAAACAAACCAAAAAAAAAAAAAAAAACCAAAACAAAAACAAAACAAAACAAAAAAAAAAAAAAAAAAAAAAAACCCCACAAAAATTACTGAAGTGTGACCATTTAAACAAACTTGGTAGGGACCCACTCAAGGAACATTGTTATCAAGTTTGAAGTCAATCTGGATGCCACTTTCGGAGACGCAGTGGAAATGTGATTTAGTATTAGAATGCCCATTGACTTACACGTATAGTAATAAATAGGAAAGGTGCATTTACCGATAAGCACCCAAATTGAAAAAAAAAAAAAAAAAAAAAAAAAAAGTGAAACATCAGGAATCTACGGCAGTGCCACCTGGTGAACAACTTTGATCGGTCCACAAGGAACATATCTACCAAGTTCAGCTTAATCTGAGCAGGGACGTGCTATAGCACATCCCTGATCTGAGTGATGGTTCTTCTGGGAAAATCGAAAATAATCATGAAGAAAAGGACTGTGACAGTCCTGTCCTCGGCTAACATGTACATATACCCTTGCAATTTTTTAAGATCCCCCCCCCAAAAAAAACCCAAAGAAATTCATTAAAAAAGATACAAAAATGAATGGAGCATATCCATTTGAACAATCTGCTAGAGACCCATCCAAGGTACATTACCACCAAGTTTAAAGTCAATCTGATTGACAGTTTCAGAGATGAAATCAAAACTGTGAATTAGCATTATACTGCCCATTACTTAAATAGTAATCAATAGGAAATATGCATTTACCGGTAAGTACTCAAATTGAAAAAATCA
>CAXHWN010002342.1:0-16000 GCA_964020975.1 Hermodice carunculata | reverse complement strand
ACATAACATTCAACTCCACAAAGTATTACAGAAATCTATGTCTGTAACTATAGAGTATCACAAGGCTGAACATGTCACCAAGTTTGCACAGGCAACATCAAACTTGACATAGCTCCTATAGAACAAAATCTATACCATAATACATGTACATGTAAATTTTCAACAAATTATTGGCCTTTTCTTTCATGATTGTACCTGAGATGGATTTTTTTACTGTCCATCACAATGGATCACTGAAACATTGTCTCATTCAGTTGTTCATGGGTGTTGACCTTCACTCTTTTCCTTTTAGGGTTCATGTTTTCCTCAAGAGCTGACATGATGTCTGCTTTTCTTTTGACAATGTTGCCCACAGCTCCTTTTGATATGCCATACTCTGCCACCATTTTTCTTGGTGATTTACCCTGAGGTTCTTGAAGTATTTCTGCTCACTTGCTAAGTGTCAGAAATTTTCTAAGTTTCATTGTGACATGTACACTGGAGAACTTTTGGCTGTTAGCTTGACTAGTAGGAGTACAAACTGAACTGTTCTGATGCCTTCAGAGACTACATATGGAGAACACTGCTCATCTCTTGGGTTAAATGATGAACATCAAGGTATTTCATGCCAATCACCCAGGTGGCAGCCAACCACACCCTTATTATTTCAAACAAGCCAGCTGTTAAGTCTCTCCCCTTTGATCATGTTGATAACCTAATCCTGATGTTAGTCCTGCAAACGTACTGGCTGGCTGACTGGCTAACACTCCACTGTTAAGAGATGGTAAGGAAATTCCATTGTGTGGGCTGAAGAACCTGGCTAAGGGGATGTGCACTGGTGCAAAAATAACAGTCTGAGAAGAAAACAATCCAAATGCATGTACTGATAACATTTTTTCTTAAGTGTTCAGGGTGGCAGATTGTCCACTGCTCATTGTAAGGAGGTGCCCGCTAATGGGGGTTTTACTGTATGTAACGACCAACACAGTCCCCCTTGGGACAGAAGGGCCAGCCCACAGCACTGGGCCCTGGCACCACTGTCTGTGTGCTGATAGGAATGGAGGCCAGGCTGTCACAGTACAATTATCTCCGGTTGCTTAACTGACTGTCTGAGGAAACAGGGAGTGGTACCTGACTGTCTCAGGAAACAGGGACCTGCTTCTGTGTGTGTGTGTGGGGGGGGGGGGGATTTGTGTATTCTAAGGAAATTCAGTGAATTTAACATAAATTAAAGTTCTCAACTTTGTTTGCATGCTATAGGATTTTGCTTTAAAAACAGCCCACATATCAATGTTTGAATGACAACTCTATCTAGAAAAATTTTGAAGATATGTACGATTTAAAATTTCCACAAATATGCCCCTAATTTTTATAATTTGCAACAACATGACTGATCCAAACAATATGCACAACTTCACTACTAGGTCTATGACCATGCCAAATTTGGTACTTTCCTAAACAATAGTGTCCGAGAAAAGGTGACCACAAAACTGGCGCACAGAAATGAATAAATAAATAAACTAGAAAAGAAAGATTTGCTTGAAAGCAAATCTATCTGTGTGTGTGAAAAATTTGCACAATTACAAAAATATGCAGTGTTGCAACACTTACAATTTCAGTCCAACATGAATAAGATTAGATGGAAAGTGACCAAATTATGGCTAGATGAAGGCAAAATGAACTTGAATTTTAGAGGTGAAATGTAAATGAAAACTATCTGGATATCAAGAAATTAGAATTTGCCTGTAAAAAGTATTCTTTATTTTTGCAACATCCCGCCTGCCCACGTAGACAAGTGCCCATATGTAGCTACAATTTGGGTCCAACATGATTAAAATTGGATGATAATTGGCCAAGTTTGGGCTAGATGAAAATTTCAAAGGACAAAATGACCTTGACCTTTCACCTCTGGTGGTCACATATACATTACAAAAATGTGCAGTGTTACAATATATACAATTTGAGCTCAACATGAATAAAATTGGATGAAAATTGACTGAGTTATGGCTAGATGAATATATCAAAGGTCCAAATGACCTTGATGTTTGACCTCTAGAGGTAGCATGTAAATTATAAAAATGTGCAGTGTTACAGTAGCTACAATTTGTGTCCAACATGATCAAAATTGGATGATAATTGACCGAGTTATAGCTACATGAATATTTCAAATGGCAAAAGGACCTTGACCTTTGACCTCTAGAGGTCACATGTAAAATACAAAACTGTGCAGTGTTACAGTAACTACAATATGTGTCCAACATGATCAAAATTGGATGGAAATTGACTGAGTTATAGCTGGATGAATATTTCAAATATACAAATGACCTTGACCTTTGACCTTTAGAGGTCACATGTAAATTACAAAAATGTGCAGTGTTACAATATCTACAATTTGGGTCCAACATCATCAAAATCGGATGAATGCTTTGGAAGCCAGAAGCAATTGAATTTTTTTAATTACCCTTATTTGCATAATTTTCAAAATCCTGACTATTCAGAATGATATGCAAAACTTTACTGCAAGTGCTTTAGCCATACAAAGTTTGAAGTTTCTAGCTTGTACAGTGTCTGAGTTTAAGACGACACAAAAATCTGTTGGAAAGAACGATACGAAAGAAAGAAAGAATGACTAGAAAAAAAATTTGCTTGAAAGCAAATCTGTGTGTGTGAAAAATTTGCGCAAATACAAAAATATGTAGTGTTGCAACACTTATACAATATCTATAATTTGAGCCCAACATGATCAAAATTGGATTGAAAGTGACCGAGTTATGGCTAGATGAATATTTCAACGGTCCAAATGACCTTGATGTTTGACCTCTAGAGGTCACATGTAAATTATTAAAATGTTCAGTGTTACAGTAGCTACAATTTGTGTCCAACATGATCAAAATTGGATGATAATTCACCAAGTTATAGCTACATGAATATTTAAAATGGCAAAATAACCTTGACCTTTGACACTTTAGAGGTCACATGCAAATTATAAAAATATGCAGTGTTACAGTAGCTTCAGTTTGTGTCCAACATGATCAAAATTGGATGGAAATTGACTGAGTTATGGCTGAATGAATATTTCAAACGCACAAATGACCTTGACCTTTGACCTTTAGAGGTCACATGTAAACTATAAAAATGTGCAATGTTACAGTAGCTACAATTTGTGTCCAACATGATCAAACTTGAATGATATGTGACAGTGTTATAGCTACAAGAATATTTCAAATGGCAAAAGGACCTTGACTTTTGACCTCTAGAGGTCACATATGAATTACAAAAATGTGCAGTGTTACAGTAACTACAATTTGTGTCCAACATGATCAAAATTGGATGGAAATTGACTGAGTAACGGCTGGATGAATATTTCAAACATACAAATGACCTTGACCTTTGACCTTTAGAGGTCACATGTAACTTACAGAAATGTGCAGTGTTACAATATCTACAATTTGGGTCCATCATCATTAAAATGGGATGAATACTTTGGAAGCCAGAAGCAATTCAATTTTTTAAATTTCCCTAATTTGCGTAATTTTCAAAATCTTGACTATTCAGAACGATATGCAAAACTTCACTGCAGGTGCTATAGCCTTGCAAAGTTTGAAGTTTCTAGCTTGCACGTTGTCAGAGTTTAAGACAACACAAACATTTGGCAGAAAGAAAGATAAAAAAGAAAGAAAGAATATTGGGTAAAACAATGTGTCTGTTCACACACAGACATAAATATTGGATAAAACAATATGTCTGTGTTCACACACAGACATAACAAGTAAACAGACAGACAGATAGATAGATAAACTAGAAAAGAAAGATTTGCTTGAAAGCAAATCTGTGTGTGTGTGAAAAAATTGCACAATTACAAAAAATAAGTGTTGCAACACTTATACAATATCTATAATTTGAGCCCAACATGAACAAAATTGGATTAAAAGTGACAGAGTTATGGCTAGATGAATATTTCAAAGGTCCAAATGACCTTGATCTTTGACCTCTAGAGGTCACATGTAAATTATGAAAATGTGCAGTGTTACAGTAGCTACAATTCAGGGTCACCTGGGAGCTAGTAGTCAGGCAGCCATTGGATTCAGTCATATGCCAGAGTGTGGATCTCGCTTCTTCCAGCCCCAGAAGTGAGGGTTAAGAAAACAAGTTTTCCACATCCAGTACTTGAGGTCCACCCAAAGGGGGTCCTCTATAGGCACTCAAAGGGCCACCTCTTCAACATGACTATGACCAGCGGGAGGTCCCACCGTGGTAGTATGTACCTATGAGCCAGTCCGTCCCTGTAGAAAGATGCCACAAGTGCCAACAGAAAAGGATTGCTTCCTATGCAAATGTCTAGGACGTTCACCAGGGTGGAGGAGATGGCAGACTGAAACTTCTCCACAGCTCTCGAGCTCTTACCTAGGACCTCCCACTTGTAAAGCAGGAAGTCCATGATGTCCATGGTAGGGGGAAACCATGGATGTATTTTCCTACCAGTGCACCAATCTGAAAACACCTCCATTGAGCTGAGTAGACTGCTAGAGAAGAGTCTCGGAATTCCCCTCTGGCAATTCTATCTGGGATGATTCTGTAAAACTTTTGAGGCAGATGTGCTGTGCGACAACCACTGAGCATGGAGGTTGAGCACTTGAGAGTTCTTGTGGAACACACTCATCCACAGTTGGACTAGAAGTTTTGGCCATGCTGGTATACGTAGCGGTGCCTCAACACCCAATTCCAGAAGGTCCAGGGACCAATAGGTCCTCGGTCTCCTGGGTCAGGTTGCAGGCATGGGATGGAACCTTGCCCAAGACCCTCAGGAGGATTTTATGGATGCAGAGAGGCATAAGCCCAAAGATTGCTCCAGTCCATGGCTAGAACATCCACCCCTAGAGCCTGGGGACCCGGGACAAACAACACATAAAACAGAAGTTTTACACTTGTCATGAACAGATCCACATGTGGGGTACTTGGCCCTCATGACCTGAACGACCTGTCGATGTAGCAACCACTACGTCTCTACCAACTGATTTCTTATTGAGAGTTGGTCAGGTTGCAGGCATGGGATGGAACCTTGCCCAAGACCCTCAGGAGGATTTTATGGATGCAGAGAGGCATAAGCCCAAAGATTGCTCCAGTCCATGGCTAGAACATCCACCCCTAGAGCCTGGGGACCCGGGACAAACAACACATAAAACAGAAGTTTTACACTTGTCATGAACAGATCCACATGTGGGGTACTTGGCCCTCATGACCTGAATGACCTGTCGATGTAGCAACCACTACGTCTCTACCAACTGATTTCTTATTGAGAGTTGGTAAATTCCTATTTTAACACTCCAACTACATGTTTTCCAAGTAACCTTTTCAATTTTTACACCGTGATGTAAAATATATACAGTACTGATTTCTCATTTGTACCCCCACCTGCGCGCCGATTTTTTCATAAAGCCAGCATTTCAAACATGTGAAGCCGTGTCCGGAGGTCAGCTAGCGTGCTTGACTCGGCACGCAGCAATGCTGGCGTAAATTTCGTCACACCAGATATGCCAGCACAATACATTTTGAGCGAGCTTATGAAAAGTTTTGACTAGCATATGAAAAGTTTGGACTATCATACGAAAAGTTTGGGCGAGCATATCAAAAGTTTGGACGAGCATATGGAATCGTGCTGGCATGAGTAACACCGGGCATCCCCAAGCTGATGACATTGACAGCGCGCATGTGAAGATCATCTGCTAGTCTGGTAACGGAAATCACCGAATGAGGACGACCATGCCAATTACCGGTTCCGTGAACTTTGCGCTAAACACTGATGGATCAGCATGGGACAACTCGACCGTGTCTGTAAACAACAACAACAACGTGCCTGTGGATTTTCGTTTAGATAATATGTAAGTCTTATCAGGTGAAAGCATGAATAAACTCTTTATTTCTTTCGTTATAAAAACATGATCACTGCTGTTTGCGTACTGTACAGTACACTTTGTCTCGTTTCGGTGAAGTCGTTCAATTTCCCAAGTCAAAGAAACGGCCGAAAGAAACACGTGAGTTCATGAAGGCTGCCATGTTGAACAGCTGCAGCCTAGTTCTGAGATTTACTCTCCCCTCCCCCACGATTTTAGACATGATGTAATGATGTACACACTTGTGTTTATTTTTGAGCTACACATTGCATTGATAAGAGCATACATGTTTTTTTATATATAAACAATCAAAATTATTAGTCTTCATATTCGTTCTGAATTTGGTGGGAAATGACGCCACTTGGTGATGGGCAAACTTGGCTGGCGAGCGCAGTTTCTGGTCCGCCGACATTACCATAATTTACAGGCTGCAGCTCGCTGGCATCAAGGAGGGTAGAGAGATTTTTACTCGGGTGTTTTGTGATAGTTGATCACTTAGACCGGGCATGTAAGAAAGTGGCATTTTATCCCTCACGTACAAGGAACTTTTTGGTACCTATTATCCATCCTTTTGCTATTTAATCATTCCAAATTTAATTCAGTGTTCATGTATCATCTCGGATCAAATTATTAATTGATTAATAATAGTAGACCAGGTTCTGGGGTGGGAACTGGGTTACCTGAGCGCAGACTCCTGGACGGCGCAAGAGCCTGAGGGCGTCAGTCGGAGTCTGACCCAAGTGTACCAGCCTTTGAATTTACCGCTCCAATCACAATAGCACACACAAATCTTCGTTCAGATTTGAACGTTACTGTGCCATCTAGTGTCCTAAGCTAGAACTAGTTTATTGACCAATTTATTTATTTATTTGAAGCACGCCATCTGTTGCCGAATATGTATAAAAGAAAATAGAAATGGCTTTACTAGAATGTGTTTGATAGGTTCACTGGTTGGCATATCTAGCTCACTGATTGGTTTGACGTAGAGAGTTGAAGTCAGCGCGTGATTCAAATGGTACACTTGGGTCAGACTCCGACTGGCACCCTCAGTCTCTTGCGGCGTCCAGGAGTCTGTGCTCAGGTAAGAACTGGGACGAAACGTGAAAATTGAATATTATTTCCTGCAAACTACCACCAAACACGCACAGCGTTCCACTGTCAAAAAACCCTTATTTCTGTCTCTCCATTTGACTGTGTACTCCATGAAAATAAAGGTCGTGTTCATAGTCTGAATTTGGGCACATTGTGGGAGCACGAGGAATTAGACGCATTTGATTGGATGGTACGTGTCACCTGATTAAATTAACCAATGACTGCCCTTGAAACTTCCGTCGGCTAAAAAAGTGACGTACTTTACACTTTCTTTGGAGGTATATTCCAGGAATTCTTTATTTTTAACCAATTAGAGACCTTGTTACACAAAGAGACAAAATCCTGAGCTTTCCAGCAGTATAAAACATCATGGCAGTCGAAGAGAAACATTGAAGCCGCAAACAGGCAAAGTTACCAGGGTTTTGCATGAATTTCAGACTTCATCATTCAAATTGCGACATAAATGGATGGGTGTTAGATTTTTATCCGTCTGCCTGGGAAATACCAATTTTAAGCAAAAATTGGAAATAGCCTGTCAGAAGTACTGAAGTTTGTCTGCAATGAAATCTACACGCTTGCAGGTAAATAAACAATAGGGGCCAAAGGTGAGCTGATGAATATGTTCAAGTGTACTCACTTGCTGCTTGCTAAGGGTTCAGCTTTGCTGGCAGCGGGACGCGTGTATTCGAGTGGAACTGGAATACACAACTTGATTACCTTATCAACCACATTATCAGTTAATCCAATTGCACAAATAAGATCGGCCGGCAGCCCGAATGCTTAAACTTCCCTCCTCTCTGTCTACCCTTCTTGCTGGCATCGATCGAGCATGTCCCTCAAGCGCGCTGGCTTTTCATTTTGGTGTGCTGGCTTTTCATTTTGGCATGCTGGCTTTACATCTTAGCATGTTGGCTTTTCATTTTGGCTGCGAGCATATTTCATTAGAAGCGAGCATCCCTGGCATGCCAAATGCCTTTGAATTTTCGTACAATTTATGCGAGCCTTTATTGGCATATGCTGGCTTGCCCCAAAACGGCCTAGCATGCTCATTTCGTGCAAGTATACAAATGCGAAATCAGTACTGTATTTCTACATATGAATGTATACCACTTGGGGATTTGGTGAAATTTTCAAACTGATAAAGTGCGCAAAGTAATTACATGTATTTTCAATTCATGATTCAAGTGTACAAAGGGTATACACATATACTAATCTTAATTGTGATCAAATAACCATCACCATCAACATTATATTTATTTGCTTGTAAGAAAAAAAGTTGATGTATTCAAAGTACATGTACTTATTTTAACACCCTAATATAAAAACTGAATGTTATGAAAATTTTTGGCACATATGATTGTGGTCAGTGATTCTCAATTTCAACTTTGTGATGTCCCAAAAAGTCTTGGATATCAATTTATACTGCCGCCAAGAAGATACTTGTCCAAAATGAGAAATTTAAACCTTGCTCCACTCGTCCTCTGTAGAAATCCATATGATAATGGCCGGGAGAATAGGACTGTCTATGCAGGCAAACTCTGACTTGGCAGGGGTATGCATTTCAAGTAGATGCAGCCTCTGGTAAAGAGACCTGGAAGCATAGTGCCTGACTGTGACGAATCACATGGCAAATTTGTACTTGCACAATACAACATCATACAGTCACATGCAAAATATTCCAAGTCTCAAGGAAAATGCACATTTGCCTTGTGATTGTATATTCAATTGCTTTGCCAAGGCAGCATAAACAGACTGTTGTATCCTACTTTCTCAAGGTCACTAAATCTGGCAGACAGAAATTACAGTTTTTTGGAGGATTCAATATGATCAGATGATGTAATGTGGATAGCAGCACATAGCATTGGGCCTGAGGTCTTCTTCTTTATTTGTTTCCTGCTAAGAACATGAAGAATGCATGCCTATGAAGGTAGTAGGCCTATTTTGCCTTGGCAAATGGAGCTAGGTTGCCGTTAAACATGACACTACACATGCATGTCAGGAGTGTTACAATGTCAACTTATGAGGACATCACACTTGTTACACAGAAGCTTCATAGGTGTCACACAGATCACTAAAGTTATTGGCATGGATTTTGTACACATTGAATCTATCACATGATCGTGTACAGGTTACAGACCCCAGTTGTGATTGGCTGGTTGCACATCCCGACGGAGATATTCCATAATTGTGAAAATACTGGGTTTTCAGCATGCTGTAGCTTCTGTTTAAATAAAGTTAGCTACATGTAAGTCAGGTTTGCTGCATCACAGGGTTGCTCTATTGGTGGTCATATAGGTGCACTGTCTTCCAGGCCAGGTAGGAACTTTATATTGGGGAAGGACAATGATGTGACCCTGGCAAGAGCACAGTTCATACACCTGTATAAAGCTGACATCCAGGTGTTGTTTCGTATTTCAATTATCACAAATTAACGAGCTGGGAATCATAAGACAAAAACCATCCATGTTTTTTTGACATTTTTATCTGTTAAATGCCGTTCATAGAATTTTAAAATACCAAAATGCTGATTTTTTAGACTGAAATGTGCTAATATGAAAAATAGAAGGATTTATAACTGGTCTGTGGCCTATTAGGGCTAAATCTGCATATGTATATATATATATATATGTATAGAGCTTTATTTATAGAGGGTAACTCAGTATAGCAGAATACTAATCTTCCCTGAGGCCCTCTAAAAGACAAATACAGTACAATAAACGTGATACATTTTGTTATTATATAACATATGGGCTTTTAGAGTATTTAAGATACAATGACAGTACATTTACTCATTATCACGTAATGAAATAATGTATCTTGTACAGTTCCTTTTAAATGACAACAACGTAGCAGATTTTGTTACTTCATTAGGTAGCCTATTCCAAGCTGTGGCTCCATCATAACTGAAAGTCATTTTTTGATACCCAGTTTTGGGATGAGAAATGTAGAGTTTATCACAATTAGTTGATCTTAAATTCACAGAGTGTACATCTTTCACATAATGGAACATTTTTGAGAGATAGTCTGGTGCCATACCATTCAAACCCTGGAACACAAGTAGAGATTTCCTATAAAAAATTATTTCCTCAATTGTCATCCAATGGAGCTTCTTTAACTATCTTTGCATAGCTCTGAAATTCATTGTTATTCACTACTGAATAGGCAGCCTGTTTGTGGAGACGCTGAACTTTTCTTAGTAAAGACTTTTTGCAGTTACCCCAAATGCTACAGCAGTAGTCTATATGTGGGAAAATTTAGGCACTTGCAAACATTTTTCTTACATAGAAGGGTATGAAATGTCGTATTTTCCTCAGGATATTTAGATTAATTGCAACCTTCTTACAAATATTAGAAACTTGTGCATCCCAAGTCAAAAACCTGTTTATACATAGACCAAGAACTTTTTGCTGGCTTACATTTTCCAGCAAGGTATCTTCTAAATAAATTTTCAGATTATCATCATCCAATGCTGCAGCTCTTCTTTTTGAAGTTAGTAACATAGTTTTTGTTTTATTTTGATTTGCAAGTTATCTATTGTTTTGACACCACAATCCAGCTGTATTTGCTTTGGCATTTAACCTTTCTTCAATATCTTTTATACAAGAACCAACAACATGAAAAGTTGTATCATCTGCATACATATTAATCTCTCCCTCACCTAGGTACAATGGGAGGTCATTGATGCATATAATAAAGAAAAGGGGCCCTAGTATTGAGCCCTGCGGAACTCCATATACCACCTTTTTGGGCTTAGACATCACTTTCCTAATACACACTGCTTGATATCTGTCAGTAAGATAAGACTTAAACCATTTATATGCCATATCAGAATATGCATAAACCTTTAGTTTTTCCAGAAGAAGAGGATGATCAACTAAATCAAAAGCTTTTTGTAAATCAAGTAGAACTGTCCCCACCATCTGACCATCATCTAAGCTTTGTACCACAAATCTAGTTATTTGTTTAAACTCGTCTCACACTCTCTGTCCAGTCAGGCAACAGGAAAGACACTTCTCATTGGGAGTTCTCAACTGAAGTTTGTGGGAGAAAAGAACATTGGCAACCATGTGGATGTGAGGTGTATAAAAGGAGCCACCACACACAGGCTGAAGTCCTTCTTTGAGTCGGCCAGTCTAAACCTCTACAGTTCTGTTCTGATCCATGTCGGGACCACACAATTGCAGAAAGAGGATCCAATCCAGTTCAAGACTGGATATGAAGCTATGCTGGATTCCCTGACTTCCAAATACAGTGGTCCAGTGTACCTCTCTAGCATCTGCCCAAGAGCAGATAAGTTTGCAGCCAGGGTACTGCACTTCAACAAACAAATTAATGACATTGCACAGGAGAGAGGTATGGAGTACATAGCTACCAGTAATGTGCTAAGTGACGATGGACTGGCCCTGGAGATGTACTTCAGTATCAAAGATCACTTCCATTTAAACAGGTGGGGTACAAGCGTCCTATTAGCTTACATTAACCAGTTTGTGCCAATCCTTAGTGATGACTGCAGGAGTGAAACCACCCAGACACGTGAGGATGGACTCAACCCCATCAACCCCATATTGACAGCCTCCCCTTCATGCAGTTCCAGAAAAACTCCATGCAGGCCCATCCCAGTCTATGTCACATACAGATCTGACAGTGATTCTGCCCACTCTAACAGCTCCCACCGACCAAGGAAGGCTTGTCATTTCTGTGGTGAAGAAAATCACCTCAAGGCTAGATGTCGCCATGGAAAACCAGTGACATGTCACAGCTGCCACCAGCTAGGCCACAAAGCCAAGGCATGCCACAAGTTCAGTCAAGTTTGAAGTGGAGGCCATGAAGAGTGGGCCGTCTTTGTGACAACAAAGAAACACCACATATTGACTAACAAATCTAATGGTACTCAAAGCAACATTGTGCATTCAAATTTCTGCAATGCAAGTACTCCTATACAATGTCATATTAATCATAATTTCCACATTTTAGTGTCCATCTGTACTGACTGTAATATGCAAGACTGTTCATGTGCTGATCCTTCAAAATCAACTGAATATGACCCCCAGAGGATACATACTGATGATAAACAAGCATGTAAATTGGACATCTATACATCAAAAGACATTTGTGCAGTAATGACTCCTGTTTGTGTTAAACCTAGTCAAGAAAGTGAAAGAACTTGTGACAGCTCACTAGCTTCAGTGAATGATGTGAACTCTAACATGTGTACATCACTACTTGACAGAACTCAACACAGTTATCAGTCACATTTGAAATTTTCGAGTTGTAACCTTAGGTCAAAGTTACCCAACTGGACTGGCTGCTTGGAATTTATAGATGTAAAGACATACATCCCTAAATGTGGTGCCTGTAGGTACTGTCATAGTACTCATGATCTTCAAGCACAGGATCTAGAGGAACTCCGGATTGGATTTAATTTACCTGAGAAAGGCACAAGGATTGCTCATATGAACATCTGTCATCTTGTTCCAAAACTGCCTGAATTGAAAATATTGCTAGAAAAAAAGAAAGAACTGGAAATTGTAGGAATATGTGAAACATTTCTAAACCAACAGATTTCAGATCAAGAAGTATCAATAGAGGGGTTTCAATTTGTAAGAAAAGACAGGGATCAAAAGAAAGGTGGTGGCATAATTGTTTACATATCTAAAGACATATGTTTCAAAAGACGCTTGGACCTTGAAGTCCATAATATTGAATCAGTGTGGATTGAAATAATGCCTCATCACTCCAAATCCTATCTTCTATGTTTTGCATACAGGCCTCCTCAGGCAAAAACTGAATGGATTGACCAGTTTGAACATCAACTTGACAGAGCATATACCGAAAATTGTGAATATTTCATATTAGGTGATTTTAACTTTGACTTCTCTCTGCCACATAAAGTGAATACTAAATGGGTTAATTGCTTGGCATCATTTCAATTACAACAATTGGTCAAAGAACCCACAAGAGTGACTAGAACAACAGCTACCATTATAGATCATATATATGCATCAGCTGTTTCATCTGTTGTCAAAGTTTGTGTCTCAAAAATAAGTGCGAGTGACCATTTTCCAATCTGTTTAGTATTAAGTAACAAAAGCAACAAAAATATGGATCCAGGTCACACAACAATCAAATATAGATCAATTAAAAATTTCAAGAAGAAGGATTTTGTGCAGAATATTGGTCATTTGGATTGGAATGAAATTGAAGCTTGTAGTAACCCTGATGATGCACTTGCTATGTTTATGAAGATGTATACTAAGGTCTTAGATGCTCATGCTCCAACTCTAGTACACAGGGTAAAACATTTAAGGCAGCCTGACTGGCTGAATGAAGATATACTGCTGGCTATGAAAAAGAGAGACACTTATAAATTGGTTGGAAATGAGGATGCTTATAAACAATGGAGAAATACTGTTGTCCGGTTAATACGGAAATGTAAACGGGAGTATTATTCACAGGTAATCTATGAAAATGTCAGGAATCCTACAAAACTATGGGCATGTTTAAAACATTTAAATGGCAAGATCCAAACAGATGCACCAACTACTGTGCAGGTTGATGGTGAAGTTGTATCTGACCCACAAAAGGTGGCTGATGCTTTTAATACATATTTCACTGAAGTGGTGGACAATTTAAAGTCTAAAACACAGTCATGTGACTCTCAAAAGATAAAGAAAAAGTTGGAGGACCATGTAAAACATTGTTTACCATCTGATGCATACTTTGAAATACCTCTTATGGATACCTGTGATGTTGCTGCGGCCCTTATGAAACTGAGTCCCAAGAAAGCTAGAGGTTTGGATGGAGTTGATGTGAAATACTTACATATGGTTAGCGGCTTAATTTCCAAACCACTATCAAGTATCTTTAACTTGAGTATCAAAACCAAACGGTTTCCTGAAGTATGGAAATGTGCCAAAGTCACTCCTATATTCAAATCAGGATGTAACACGAAATGTGGTAATTACAGACCAATCTCCATTTTAAGTTCACTTAGTAAAATACTAGAAAAACATGTTCATGATAGTTTTTATGATTTTCTAACAAAGTATGGACTGTTGTGTTCTTGCCAATCAGGATTCCGTAAGGACCACTCTTGCGAGACTTGCCTAGTAGACATGTTGAATACATGGTACAAAATGTTAGATGATGGAAATCTAGTTGGTGCAGTCATGCTCGACATGAAAAAGGCCTTTGATCTAGTAGATCATGATCTTTTGGTGGGTAAACTGACCACCTACCATTGTAGTACTGATACTGTTCATTGGTTTAAGTCCTATCTATGTGATAGGTCACAGCAAGTGGTTATAAACAAAAGTCTGTCAACGTCTGCCAATGTCAAATATGGTGTACCCCAAGGGTCCATTCTGGGTCCTTTATTATTCATAGTTTTCATTAATGACCTTGCATTACATGTAAATAGCAGCTGTAAAGATTCTAAACTTATTAGTATGTATGCAGATGACACTACCATCTATGTTAAAGGTAAAAATATTAAAGAAGTGGAAGACGAATTAAATCAGAAAACAGACTGTTTAGATGAATGGTACAAAGCCAATGACTTACTTGTTAATGAAATCAAGAGTAAAGTTATGCTCATATGTTCTCAGCAAAAAGCAAGGAATTTTCCATCATTAGACATTAATGTGAAAAGTAATGACACAAGGCTAGAAAAGGTTTCTCATCATAAAGTTTTGGGCATAGTCATTGATGAGCATCTCAGCTGGGAGAACCAGATATCTACTATGTGTCAGAAAATTTCAGCTAGTTTGTCAACACTGAGAAGAATTAAACATTTTTTACCCTTCCATGTACGAAAAATGTATTACTTTGCTTATATTTTGCCTTTATTTGATTATTGTTCTACCATGTGGGGTAATGCCAGAGGTCAATTATTTTCTAAGATTAAACGATTACATAAAAGTGCAGCACTGTTAGTATTGAACACTCAAAGTCAGTGGTTGAGCTATAAGCAAGCTCTACAAAAATTAAATTGGTTGACACTGGAGGAAAGAATAAAATATCGTACATTGTTACTTTTATACAAGTCTGTGAACAAAATGGCACCCACATATATGCAGGAAATGTTTGAATATGTAAAACATAAACATTCAGTGAATTCAAGATCTGCTGCCAGCAACAATTTATATGTGGTCAAACCAAGAACTCAGTACATGAAAAATGCCTTTAGTTACTCAGGTGCAATATTATGGAATAGTCTTCCAAGTTCTGTCAAAGAGTCTCCATGTGTATCTTCATTTAAGAGAAAGTGTGCATCATATCTGGTGTCATTGAGGGTTTAGCTGATGTTTGTAATCATATGAGTTTACCTGTTTTGCCTTTTGTATATAATATTCTGTACCTTTACATGCATATGTACTTTTATGAGGGCCTCAGGGGAGATTAGTGATAATTCACTAACTGAGTTACCCTCTTGAAATAAAGTTTTATATATATAATTGCATTTCCGGAACCCAGACTGACATGAACAGAGGAGATTATAATCAGTAAGAAATTGATAGAAACAGGAATGGACATGCCTTTCTAGAATTTTGGACAAAGCAGACAAAACAGATATTGGTTTATAATTATTCACATCCATTGTTTCACCATCCTTGTGAATTGGGGTAACTTTGGCTATTTTCCAGTCAGTTGGAAATATGCTTGTTTCTATGCTTAAATTAAGTATTTTAGTTCGTGGTTTTGAAATACATGGCAAAGCTGCTTTCAGTAACCTGACATCAAGATCATCTGAACCTCTTGACTTCTTACAGTTTAACTTTTCCAACCTAGCAATGACATCAGACTCTTTCATAAGAGGTATGATGAAGTTTACACCAACAGGAACCTTGCTGTCAACAAAGCCTCGAATCTTTTCCAGTCCATCATATAGCTTATCACCTTTGGGAACTTTAGACAATAATTGACTGGCAATGGATGTGAAGTGATCGTTAAAGCATGTAGCAATATTTTCTTCGTCAGTGATAACTTCGTTGTTCACTCTTAGGGCAGATGGTGCACTTTGTTTTTTCTTAGTACCT
>CAXHWN010002341.1:0-25126 GCA_964020975.1 Hermodice carunculata | reverse complement strand
TCGATGCTATCTAAAAACTGAAAGAATTACCAAATTCAATAGTTCAATTAAACCTTATAAATAAAGAAAATCTCGGTTTAATCGACATGTGCAGCTTAAACGGCGTATCAATCAAATATAATGTAATTGAACATTATAATTGTTACTATTATTACGGGTTTTTTTTTTCTTCTGTTTTTTCTTTTTTTTTTACCGGAAACTGCACTGCAAAGGCAACCACAATATTGATAAAGAGTTTCCACATTTGTACACAGCTCATCAGAGGAATCATCACACTAGGGAACACACAGGTATGACCCAGATTCTTCTGTTATCACTTTTATCAAAACACAAAGCCGCTGATATTAAGCTTTATGTTGCATAAAGTTGATAATTTACCGAAAAGTAAATAAAAGGTTAAAAAAAAAACACGAAAAAGACCACTTCCTGGCCATTCCTTATACTGCAGTGAAGACACATGGTTTTGGAAATTGGAACTTCAGTTTACCACTTTCAACAGTAACACTTAGTTATAAGTTCAACTAAAACATGGACCTGGCACCAGTGTTCCACTCCTATTTAATCTTACGCTGCTACATTTTATTCGGCTAGCACTATTCTAGAAGCGCTCTGCCCGATTCCGGAATTGACGCGCGTTTTGAGAATTCCCCAAACGCGCAACGCGATTCCAGAATCACGCAAATTCCCATACTGCGCGGAACATATATACATTATTTGAAACAAAATTAACCACATCATTATTTCCAGGAACGCAAAATAAAAAACTAAAATAACAAATTTTCTAGTATTACTTACGCAAAAAAAAATAATTCTAAGCATCTATACTTTGCCCTCCCGTCCCCTGCTCGTACACAACACGCAAGATGTTCGATATGCTATGTAACTAATTCGCCCCCCCCCCTGTCAAAATGAACCTTGCCCAACATTCTACACCACGTGCCTACGTTGGTGTGGTGGGACGGCCACATGTGGGTGTTGTCACATGGTCGCATAAAGGTGATCTTCACAAATTTAGGTCTGCACAAAGGAGAAAAACATTAAATACAGGCCAAGATGGTTGACTTGTTCAGACACAGGCCTTGGGCTATGGCCAAAACACAGAGATAGGCTAAAGAAGGGAGAAGTAAAGCTCACAGATTAAAACACACACACACATACACACACTTGCGAATGCATAAGCAGCCAGCAAAGTACCCCCCCCCCTCCCGCGCCTCTTGTGCGTACATAATACTTGAATGGCTCCCTACGTAGCAATTTATGCATAAATGGAAATTTCAATAAAATAACAAATTTTCTTTAAATTTTGAATATTTCTGTGAGTTTTCGTAAGCCTTATTTTGGAACTGAAAACAGAAGCTGCAACTGAGTATATGTGTAGAACTCAAAATGATAAGTTAATGTTCCTCGTTTTTCCTATCTGGATGCACAGTTTTCATATTTAAATAAATAGAAAGGCCCCAATCTCATAATGTCTGGAATGTCCTCTGTCCTTTGCAGTTCAAAATTGCTCAAACATGACAAATTTTATAATCTGCTTACATTTTGCCGTCGCCTCTTATTTAGGTCTAATCAGAAGTTGAGATGGATTAAACCAAATTTATAAATCCGTATAAACTACATGATTAATTTGCAGGAATTTGCGTGTATAAATAAGCACCGGTACATGTAGTCAACACTATGCTTAGCCCTGTCATAGCTTATGCATGCACGCTTTGGTGCTTATACTTAAGAATCAACTTCAGTTGAGATGACTGATGCAAATATCACGATTCTAGTTCAAGCAATGAGTCAGAAGCAGGAGATGGCCCCAATCCAGAATTACCGTCCAATAGCAATTCTGAGTCAGACATCTCAGCTTCAGATACTGAAAATGTGTACATTTAAGAGTATAGTGCTGACATGCATATTGAGATAGATTATTTTGTTCTAGTCAAGTACAAGTTGTTCAAGTCCAATAAATTTTACGTGAGACAAGTTGAGAAAAAAGTATGATGGCAGCCACTTTGTTGTAAAGTTAAAAAGACACCCCAGAGATTCCAATGCAAGGTTTGTGTTTCCGGATGTTTCGGACAGTGACACCATTGAGGCAGATATGATAGAAAAGAAACTCTCAAAAGTCAAAGCCAGCAGAGAGGCACCCACACTTTCAATGTCAGTTTTTTTCTGGAGTTGACATAATGTACAGCTGAAGCATACAGAGCCCAGCTGTTACCATCGTATGGTGGTAAACATCACTGCCCATGGAATCAACATTCTAGTCCCGTACATTCATACCGTGGTATTGCACTATGTCTTTCCTACCACTTGTAGATTTTTATTCTATATGTCTTTACCACGTGTAGATTTTTATTCTGCATTACAGCTATTCTAGTTTTCAAGTACATGTACATATTATATGATAAAGTTTTGGTGTTTGGAGCTTTGTACTGTTGCCTGTACGAGCTAGGTATTACACTGACTACCACTGTATGTAAAATCTGTAGCACGAGCTGGACAATAATTTGCCACACTTTCAATGTCACTTTTGCTGGACTTATAATATAGCTGAACCATACACAATCCAGCTGTTATGACCATACACGTATGGTTGTAAACATCACTGCCGATGGAATTAATATTGCATTATAGCTTGACCACTTTTAGGTTTTTAATAGGATGTATTCATATTTAAATGCGGTCCTACTCTAACACCTACTGAGCAAAAGAGGGAGCCACCTGCATCAGGGCAAATCCATGTATTTAGCATGGTCAAAAGTACTTTCTCAATAAAATAAATAACACGAACACAGAATAATCTTAAGAAAATGTTTAAACATATATTTGAAACATAAAAGATGCCTAAATTGATTAGAAATGACCTCTCTTTTGGTTGAAAAGATGTTATTTATGGATGTTTATGTAGTATATAATACAAATCTGCCCTGATCATGTTGGAAGCATTACTCTGTTGCCCCGGCAACACAGGAAGTGAGCGGGGTGGCAGTTAAATATGAATGTCGCCTATTGTGCATTACACTTATTGTAGTTTTTAAGTTGACAAAATTTGGTGTTTGTAGTTTTGTATTGTTATCTGTATTAGCTAGCTATTACACTGACTAACAATTACGTGTGGGACAATAATTTTCTACATTTTCAATGTCAGTTTCACTGACTTTAAATTATAATGTGTAAAAAAAATCTGGAGTTTGTGTTGAGAAATAATTTCCTGGAGAGACATGCATTCATATTTATAGTGTTAGGTGATAGCACAGTTTTATAAGATTTGAGGGGTTGTGAAAGTTGTTTTCAAAAACTCAAATGGTGGCCAAAATAACCCATCCCTGGGGTAACTTTGGCCACCCTACAGTTAAAAAATGATAATAAGCAAACTAAAGGGCTTACAAAAATAATTTCTTCTAATATATGTACCATGGTTCATAACTTTTAAATACATCATGATAAATTTTTAGGAAGCTTCAGCAAAAATTCTTCAAAACACCAAAATATACACTAAAATGGCCAAAGTAACCCCCGTTGGTGGTTGGAGAAATGACGTAACCATGTAAGAAACAAGGTTTTGTCTGTATAGCCAAGGCGTCACTGAGGATTACAAGAGATCCAATCGGTGCCCCCTTCTCACACAAGGGATTTAGATGCTACCCTTTGAAGATAAATCATTGGTGGAATAAATTCATCCGCGGCGTTGCAGCAACCGGCATGATGGTTGCAAGTTGTGCATGTGCCTTGTCTACATCCCGAGCCAAAAGCCGCCCAGTTTGACAAGCTGCGTGTCCCAGAGCAAAACATCTTTAGGTACACACATATTGGTATGTCGAATGATAAACATCGTCTGGACCTCTATCGTCTTTGTGTGTAGTCTAATTCAGGAAAACACCCTGCAAAACAAATAATGTGAAGCTGACACAAAAGCGAATTAGCGGGAAAGTGAACAACTTAAAATTAATGCCTTTTTTATTTTAATCATTTGAGATACCAAAAATAGTATGTCCACAAAAAACCCACTTGAGTTTAGAATATGAAATAAACTTTGTATCTTCCATTTTTTTTTTTTTTTATTTATTTATGTGTTGCTTCACTTAAGGCCCACAGTATAGATACTTCCTGTCCCAAGGCAACACACTATATTCCGACTGGCCGAAAACTGAGCATTCTATGGAGGCCTACATCTGATTCACAATTATTTATACATTATAGGCCTAGCAATGATTGTTCTCTGCCATCCTACTTTGAGGCCTTTAGACCTATCTAGGGTTTCTATATTATCACATATCAGAGGGAATTTAGTTTTGAATATCACATATCACTCCCCATTTATTATAGTCCCTTGGCAACTTAACATGTTTTTTATGACGAAAAATATCCCGTATCGCGAATGTGTGTGTGTGTGTGTAAAAGGAGGGAGGGGCCTGTCAGTCAGAGTTTCACTTTTTGCTCTCAGTCTTTAAAGCAAGCTGTAACATAGCCGGGGGGGGTACTCCCCGGAATTTTTGGTGGGTAGGCTCCACAGAGGGTAAAAAACCCGGACCCAACGGGAGCGGAACCAATGTGAAAATGGGGGGTCTTTTGGAGCTTGTATTGAAAAAAAATGAAATTTTACATAAAATTTGGTGTATTTTGGGGCAATTTGTAGACAGGAATTTAAAAACACAGGGGTCTTTGGGTGAGACAAGCGAAAAAGGGGGGTCTTTTAGAGCTACAAGCAGGAAAAAGGGGGGTCTTAGAGAGCGACAAGTACCGAAAATAGGGGGTCTTTTCCGCGGCGCCTACCCGTATAGCAAGGTATAGGAAGTACCCTCCCCCCCCCCCCCCCCCCCCGGGAACAAAGCCTGCGTGAGAGAATATTTCATTGCATAAAATTTAAAAACCCTAGCCTGGCCATAGCATTGCATTCAGCAACATTAAGAGGATTACATCAAGGTATGGCCTACATGTACTACCCTCTTGTGCTCAGTCGTAGGACTAATACACCACTATGCAAGATAAAAGTAAATAAATAAATAAATAAATAAATAAATAAATAAATAAATAATCTATTTAGTTGCTGAGTATTCTGAGTATTCACAATGTGTGGACCTCATTAATGTGGCCATTATTAGGCCTAGTATCTGCATGTCCATTGCAGACACCATACTCGGACGGAATTAAGTACAAAGATACTATAGGTTTACACAAATATACTATATCTAGATTTATCATTTATACCATACTGGGAGTGGTAACGGATTTCTTGAGACCATAAAATAACACCAAGCTATCTTGTTCTCAGCAGCACCAATTAAATTGTGTGCACGCTTGGGCCACGCGCATCGAGTAGAATCCCTAACCCAGGTGTAGCCCACGCCACGTAACCTCCTCTTTCGTGACTGAACCAACACAAATGTAACGACACGTATTTATCAGGATGGAGGAACAAAACATTGATTTGAAAATTAATATTCAGTCGATCATATCAAATGTTGCTAAGTATTTCTTTTTGGAAAACAGCAAGAGTCACCTCTAATATCTGATGACAAAGTTACCCTGCGTGTTGCCGATGCAATTGGTATAACAGCGGGCAGCGTCAGAAGAGTTCTACAAGAACAGAAGAGTTCTACAAGAACTTTATTCAGAAGCATCGTGTGGCATGGTAGTACGCCCGTTATTTTTCTCTAACAGATTGGCATAGGCCTACTTGTGCAATCCTACAACCTGTTCTGGCTTCCTCAAACATACAGGCCCATGTTAAACCAATGGGCTGGCATTTTTATTCCAACAGTAGATCATGTTCAAAATGAAAGAATGTGCATCTTTCTATATGGGAGACTTATAATGAAGGATAGATTAAAAAAAGAACGTGGATTAATGTTTTTTTTTAATGAAAATTTTTAAATTTGTAGTGATGAGCTAGCCGAGGTATCTCATTACTACAAACTTGAGAGGCTCCTCTATAATATTTCAATGCAACTACTTACCCTATATACCGTTCATTTTTACTTTATTTGTACTGCACTGAACTGTATCACAGCTGGTATCCAAGCTAGAACTTTACTGTTCAACTGATGACGTTGGTTCTCCTTCCTTCAGATGTTTGACTGTGGGGGAAGGCCGGGCAAAGAGGATCATTGCCTCCTTTTCAACATGAGTTATATTTAGTCATTTTTTGGGGCATATTATTGAAATAATCAGACCGCCAGGATAAAGGAACACCATAAACGGCAATAAATTGTGCGCATATATCATTTTATTCCAGTAAAGAATGTTTGTGTCACTTTCATCGCCAAATTTCACTGTCATGTTAATTATCTTTTTCTTTTCGCATACTGCGTTTTGTAAAGCAAGTGGAACTTCAGAGTGAATTATATCATCATACGTGTTTGTGCATATGTTTGTTCAACCCACAATATACAATTTATGACTGCACGGTCGAGTTTAATTTTATTTATAATGATACTTCAGGGCAAAGAGGATCGGGCATTGCGGCTCATTGATCCGTTATGCCCCACCCGTTTTGCCCTTGTCATGGTTTTCTTTAATCCTCTTTGCCCCTGCAATAAATTCACCAGCAATGTATATTGGACTTTTTTTTTTTTTTGAGAATTCGCAGTAGGATAATTTATGTACAATTTCCATCTGGTTGTCTATGACATGAAAGAGTACTTTTGGATGTGTTCTTGGGGCAAGTTCTGGTGACAGAGACAACTGTACTGTGCGTCACTCAGACGGCTATCAAATAAAAACTTCAAAAGTTTCATAACAAGTTTAAAAATTACAAGAGGAAGCTAGTTTTCAATAGGAATGTGGTCCACTATAATGTGCATCTCTGAAAAAAATTGGTGAAGCTGCGTTGGATCCTTGCTGGGATATTATGGTAACGTCGTCCCCTTGTGCACCACTCAGACGTTCTTGAAGATAAATACTTCGAAGTTTCATAAATAGTTTAAAAAGAATCAGAGGAAGTTGGTTTTTATAGGAACCTGGTCCATCATATGATACATCTCAGAAAAAAAAATGGTAAAGCTGTAGTCTATATTGTTTGAGATATCGTGGTAACGTCGTCAAGGTTGATGCCACTCAGACGGCTTTCAAATAAACACATTAAAAGTTTCATGAAAAGTAAAAAAAATAATCAGAAATGGCGGGATTTTCAATAGGAACCTGGTCCATTATAAGATTCATCTTATCTCTGAAAAAAATTTGTAAAAGCTGCCGTCAATGTTTTTTTTTTTTTTTTTTAGATATCGCGCTAACGTTGTCAGGATTAATGCCACTCAGACGGCCTTCAAATAAATGCATTGAACGTTTCATAAAAAGTTGTAAAACAATCAGAAATAGCTGGTTTTCAATAGGAACCTGGTCCATTATAAGGTCCTTTTGTGACAAAAATTTGGTTCAGCTGCGGTGAATATTTTTTGAGATATCGCAGTAACGTCAACAAGACGGATGGACGACGCAGGAGACGACAATGCCCTCCGGTACTTCATGGGCCGAGGATAAAAAACGGAAACTTCGTGTTGAAGATTCCGAACATCTCCAGCTTACACTTAGGTTAGAGTAATCCATTTTCAACTACAGGTCTCATGGGCTGTTTATTATGTGCTTGTCCAGATATTTATGGAGGCGAAAGGCAGAGCAAAAACTTCTCAAAGTTAAATCATTGGACTTTCAGAGCAAAATACTTGAGACCTGTGATGAATTCAAGGGAGAGTGGGCTGATGCTGTTGGAGGCAGAGTTAAGTTCTTTTTGTGCATAATCTACCAGGTGCAAATGCAGTGTATGCCATAATAGCTGCAGTGTTAAATTCAGAAAAGGAAAGCAAGTTCCCAGTATCTCTCAGCATACCATACGATAGAGCGAAGAACTGCAAAAAAAAAAAAAAAAAAATGTCATTGGAAACGGCAGACCGAAGGACCAGGTAAAATCTGAGGCTTTCCTAGCAGTCCAGGTAGATAGCAGTAGTTAAGTAGCTCGAACAAGATGATGATGAACTGATCGCAACATCTGATCTTTTTGACAAAATAAAAGAACTCCTAAATGATAGTACTTTGGAGCCATATAGCTTTACACACAGGAGGACTACAACCCGGGTACTGCAACTTCAGAAAAAATACTGTACTTCAGGTGTCTTGCCTGCTTAAACAGACCTAGGACGTTTGATTTGATTTGATTTGATTTATTTATTATTTTACCAGGGGGACTGGTTCAGTGTACCAGACACTGATCTCCCACCAGGCCCTGGATGGTACAATGAAGATACATAAAATGACAATATGAGATGATGACTAAAATAAACACAACTCAGTTAAATACAATGTGATAAAAGCTTTGAAAGACAATAAAAAGTATAGAAGTAAACATAAAATAGCAGGAGTACATAACCACAAATAATGTAGATCAATATGACAATATGAACTATATCTGGGTAAATAAAATTTGATAAAAAGTTATACAGCTATCACAAGATAGTCAAGATCTACTTGGCAGCTCTTTTGAATTGGGGAAGGGAGGGTAGTTTTCTATTTTCAGGGGAAATAGAGTTCCAGCAAATAGCTCCTCTGTACGATAAGCTATTTTTGCCATAATCTTTATCTATGGAAGGAATACAGAAGGAGTTTGAGGTGGCTGCTCGGGTAGAGTGAGAGTAGGCATCGTAAGTTCGTTTAAATTTTGAAGTGATAGTATTTGGGGCCAAATTGTGAAAAACTTTGTACATGAAAATTTGGAGATGGATTTTGCGTCTTTCTTTAAGGGTGGGAATATGACTCATATTGTGTAGGTCATCTATTGAAGTATATCGGTCCATTTTGTTTATGATTCTGAGTGCTCTGTTCTGTAGAATTTGGAGTCTGTCTTGCAGGTACTTGGGGCAACACCCCCAAACGATATCACAGTAGTCAAAATGTGGACGAATGAGGGATTTGTATAATGTAAGCATCAGAACATTAGGAAGGTAGTTTCTCACTCGACCCAGAGCAGCTATTTTAGCATTTACTTTGCGAGTGATGTAGTCAGTATGTTTAGCAAATTTGAGTGAGCTGTCAAGTATATCACCAAGATATTTGAATTCATGAACTTGTTCAATGGTTTCATTATTAACCTTAATTTCAACAGGGTTTGCATGTTTAACTTTGTATGGAGTCCCAAAGAGCATGACTTTTGTCTTTTTGGTGTTCAGGGTCAATTTGTTCCTTCCAAACCATTCAGAAACCAGGGCAATTTCACTGTTCAGAACGTTTTCAATTTGGACGGTGTTTTTTGCTGAAAAATAAAGAGCAGTGTCATCCGCATATAATGAAATGCTACAATTGGTCATAGTAGTGGGAAGGTCATTTATGTAGAGTACAAAGAGGAGCGGGCCCAGAATTGAACCTTGGGGAACTCCGCAGGTGACCTTCTGTGGTTTGGAGATTTTACCATCTATGACCGTATGTTGGTTTCGGTTGGACAAATATGATTTAAACCACTCGTGCTCGACATTAGAGATACCATAGCTCTTGAGCTTATGAAGTAGAATAGGATGGTTAACAGTGTCGAACGCCTTTTTCAGATCCAGAAAGAGAACTCCACAACAACGGTCCTGATCAATGTCATTCTGTAGAACATCTACAAAGTGGGCAAGGGCCGTTGCCGTGGAGTGTCCCTTTCTGAAACCTGACTGGGACTCATGAATAAGATTATGACTAGTTAGGAAAGAGTAAAACTGATCATGCACAGCACGTTCAAGAATTTTCATTGATACTGGTAAAACTGAAATCGGACGGTAGTTGTTCACATCACTATGTTGACCATCCTTAAAAATGGGGGTGATTTTGGCCACCTTCCACTTATCGGGGACTATGCCAGTAACAAGTGATTTGTTGAAAATATGAGTAAGGGGCAGAGATAGACTATTGGCGCCTGCTTTTAGCAAACGTGAACTTAAGTTATCAAGGCCCGTTGCTTTTCCAATTGTTAGGTGTCTTAACTGTTGTGACACAAAATCTGTAGATATGGGGGAATAGTGGAATGTGGCTTCAGTTTTGTTACCAATATTAGGGGGAGTATTGTTCGGGTATTTAGAAGCTAGTTGATCACCAATACTGGCGAAAAAGCTGTTGAAAGTCTCAGCCATTTCCTCAGCATCAGTGACTTCTGTGTCGTTATTCACCAGTTTTGAAGGAAAGTTGGAAGACTTTGAAGCATTTGATGGGATAATTTTCTTAATAACTTTCCACAGATCTTTATGATTTTTGCCACTGTTGTTTATAGCATCTTTCACATATTCTTTTTTCAAATGACATACCATGTTGTTTACCTTATTTCTCAGGTTTCTAAACTTAGCCCAGTCTTCTGCTGCTCCAGAGTCTTCCGCTTTCATTCTGAAATGGTCTCTATCACAACATAGGGACCTTAATTCAGTAGTAACCCACGGTGGTTCACCGTCTCTCACTTTGATGTTAACAATAGGAGCATGTTTGTCACAAATTGGTAAAAAGATATTCATAAAATTATCCCAAGCTTTTGTTGGGTTTAGTTCATTTAAAACTGGTGTCCAATTTGAGTTTATTATGTCATTTTCAAAAGCAGTGTCATTGAAATGACGGTATGTTCTAGCTTGAATTATTTTTACTTTGCCTTTTGGTCTTACACCTTTTCTAGAGAGATAGGTGAGTGAGTGGTCACTAAGCCCACATCTTATTACACCAGAGTGATTTATCATGTTGGTAGAATTTGTAAATATAAGGTCAATTATTGTCTTAGAGTGTTCAGTGACTCTGGTTGGTTCATTTATGAGTTGAGAAAATTGTCTATTTTTCACAAGTCTGGAATTTAACGTGCGTGCAGTGTCTTTATTAGGACTATAATCCATGTTAAAATCTCCCAGGATTATTGTCTCACCACACGGACTGAAATGATCAATGGCAGTCTCAAGATCATTTACACTGTCTGGAATAGAGGACTGGGGGGGTCTGTATATGCCATATAGTGATACAGGTTTGGATTTTGGTATTTTCAGCGACACCCCCAGGAACTCTAAAGCAGATTCAGGAGTAAAATCCTGGTCAGGTTCAATTCTCTCATATGAGAATTTCTCAGAAATGTAAAAGCATAAACCTCCTCCTTTTTTGTGTAATCGGTCCTGTCTCACAAGGTTGTACCCAGGGATGGCAACTTCAGCGTCAAGGTAGGTATCATTTAGCCAGGTTTCGGATATGAGTAAAATATCTAGTGCTTTGTTGAATAACATAATCCTGAGCTGGTCAATTTTTGGATATAAACTGCAAATATTTAAATGGCCGATTTTTATTCCCTTTATATTTGCTAGCTCTTCAAGTAGGTTGCCATTGTTAGGCTCAGTTTGCTGTGGCTCGTATATAATCTCGTTTACCAGTTCCTCAAAGAAGGAGTCGGAAAAGTTTGGCAGTGAACATTTAGGAGAAGAGCTACTAAGATCATTTTGCTGTGAGCCACCTGTAGTGTCAAAAAAGCTATCTGTAAAACAATGAGCTGGCAGATCACAGTGTAAGCAGATCCATGGAGTGTTTGTCTCCATAAGGTAATTGTAATATTGTGGTTTTACTTCACCACAACGGATGTGGAATTCCTGGAAGCAGCCAATGCATCTTACTGCCCTATGTGTTCTGGCTATGGCATTGTAGCACTTTGCACAGGGTCGCCTCACAGGTCCTGGATTTTTCTGTATGTCTCCAGAAAGCAGAATCATAGTATTATGTTGTACATGGTAAGATTCTGAAAGCCGTACAGTTAAATGTATAAAGCCCAAGTCTTGTGAATGGGAGAAAACATGTCCAGCTGTAATGTTTGTAAACATGTCTGTGACCCTAGTGTTTAACAAGAGAATGGCATGGGTCAACTGGGTGTGTGACCCAGACAGAAAAGTACAATTTAGTGGTAGATCCATGGTGTATTGATTCCAGTGTGGATCATGATCACTAAGTAAGTGACCTGAGAGTAACAGAGTCCACAAACACACATAGTATAAGGACACATCGGCACAGCCAAGCTTGACATTGTCTCTCATGATCCTTTTTCTTCTGATCCATGACCAGGTATTGAAGGACCCTATTTAAGTGGTGAACTGGGGCCCAAGTCGGCAAACTTTGGGCTACTGTTCGCTGCAATCCCAGTGAATTTCACCTCTCTTCCTATTGGGCTAGACTTACCTGGTTGGACACCTGCAAGGCAAGCTGCACTTTTCACTCAGTTAGCATCATAGACCAAGGCAGAAAATGTGTCATTAAGTACTGTGCATGACTGGCTCTGCTACTCATGCATAATTATAAATCACTAATTGCTGTTTACAAGCTGGTGTAGTGTGATTGGCTGATCGAGGATATGCATAAAAGTGTGAGAAATAGTGAAATCTCTTTGAAAGACTGCAGACTCAAAGGCCACCAGCCAGACGTAAAAATGGCCTGAGGTGTTCATGGGTTTGTAATGACTGACATACTACGGACAAACAGTCCACCTATATGTTATGCCAAATAAAGCAAGGGTGATTTTGATTTAATGGTTAATGTGCTAATTTTGTTTCATGAAGATATGTCGACTTAGGGATGAGCGTCTGGTTCAGGCTATTTTGATGGTGATCGTAAATATTCTATCACAAAACAATCAATATGCGTAAAAACTGCCACAAACTATATACATTTCTGAAAAGCTAACAGACTACTGATTTGGTCTTTTTTTCCCTACTGTCCTGTGTGTTTGATTTCCTATGTTTTAACAGCAATCGTGCCAAAATGCCGTCCTTTGTTTTCAAAGAACCTTGGTTTCTGAGTTAGGCACCTGACTGAAAGGGGACCATCCTTGGTGTTTGGTCAAGTGATACAACATTTATATTAAGGCTTTAAACTATCATTTTGTACTCGAGAGAAAACTAATGCATATATCATGTTACTTTGTACCAATACATTGTTAAATATTGGTATCGTTTAGGTTTCTGTGCATTCCGCCTGGTTCTTTTTTCTCATTTTTTGCGAACATTATTCAGTGCATGCTCCACATTGATTTCTCACCGTTATATATGAGGGAGGTGGTTCCAGCCCGCTGGATCATCTTGTACTGCCATCTGCTGGTAATTTTTAACATTATGTAGATGTCCCGCAGTGCAGCAGACGAAGCACGTGCGGTAAATCTGGACATCCAACATATGCCTGAAGAGTGTAATTGAGTTGTCCAACAAGAAACATTTGTAAGTGTAAGGTAGAAATCAGTGGATGAAGTATGCATCAAAGCTGCAGTGGGAGTTGGGATTGGACACTATGTCACCACTGCTGAAACCAAAGGTGGAATGTTTGGTGATTGTCCTTAAAATCTTGTATTATCACCCACCGGCCTGCAAGGATGTGTGCATAATCCACATGGGCAACCATGAGAATGATTGTCCTCATATTCTGGTCGATACGTCATACGAACCCATTCATACTGACCGCCGAAGTTACTGTCCACCGAAAATACTGGTAAGCCCTAACCCTAACCCTAATGATAATTTTTGGTGGGCATAGCTCCAGGGAACCCAAACCCATTGTTAATGTTAATTGTTATTGTTGGCGGCAGTTGGCCGGGGTGGACAGTGACTTTGTCTTTGGCGGTCAGTGTGAATGGGTGCGACCAGAATTTGATGACAACCATTTTGCTGGTTGCCCCTGTGCAATACGCCGGTGTGCTACCACCCATGACCTCAAATGCATATACTATCCAGTAACTGTGTACTGTTATACAGTGAAAATATAGTTCTAGAGTAATATGCAGTAGGCTTGGCCGAAGATGTGAGCGTCAGCATTACAAATTTATGTGTGACAGTACAAGCCCTTCTTCAAGTTGCAACCTTGGCTCACCATGCCTCACTTGAATCAATCTATCTGTCAATGCTATTTTTCACAACAGGTACTGCGGCAATGCTCTTTAATTGGGCAACAGACCACAAGTTGATTTTTACTACAAAAAGTACAATGTCCAGTATTACTGCAATTTCAAGGGGATATATTCCAAAGTAATAAAATTAGAAAGTGAGTTAAAGGCTGCCTGAAAAAAAGGTTCGAAACTGTATTCAGTGTGATTTTATTTTATTATTACCCAAAAGGCCATGCTTCTGTCAAGAGTTGACAGTTCAGTGCTCATTTCAAGAATCTGCGCATGCTCGGAAATCTACTAACAGCTCTTCAACTTCGGCTCCCTGATTATCAACTTAAAATTTGGCGTACTTCTTCTAAATTATTTGGATCGCTTATCACACTCTTTTGAGCACCCTGTGACAACTCCAGAGGACTCTTTTCACCCATCAAAGGGAAGTATACTTCTCAATCTTCTTTCTTAAGTACCAAACATTTTTTTCAATTTCGCGCCGTTTGTGCCGAAAATAGGTCTCCAATGCCGCAACCCCTAGATGTAAACACAGTGCCAAGAGAAAGACTTGTTTACGAAGAATTCCCATTAGCATCCAACCGTGTTGTAGTCATCAAGGCCAAAGTATACAAGTGTATAAACAATATCTCGATCAGACACAATATCTTCAAAGTTGACACACCTGTAAAAAGAGATCACGACATCATCAACCAGCTCATGCAGACAAACAGGATAGACGATAAAGGTAAAGCATTCAAATTCACTGACATCAACCCAGCTAACTTAGATTAGTTACACTCACTGTGCCACCTTCCTTCCTGCTTGACTAACTTCCAGCTTCCAAATTCCCAGCTTAGACATCTAGCTTTCAGCTGCCGTTCCTCAACGACGATCAGAAGACTCATCGATATGCTTGCCTGCCTCCTCCTTCTGACATGCTTCATAGCATTACACCCCCTGCTTACTCTTACCACCCCTCCCTATCATAGCTCAGGACATCACCTCAAGGATGCCGATGGTAAGTGGATTTTCATCCCCAGCTATCTCAACCCTCTCCCTGCCATATCTATTCTCACAGACCAACAGAATCTGAAATACGGACTATCTTGTCTCATGTATGTAAATAACCTTACCCAAAGGTGGAAACTAATAGACAGAAAGGCCCTGTTATACTTAAGTTTAATATTAATTGCCAACTCTTATGATACAGAAAGTAACCCAGGCCCTGACCAGTCTAATAGTAATATTGCATCAAACTTCCCATGCGGAACATGTGATCGCCCGGTCACATGGAACGACAGGGGAGTTTGCTGTGATAACTGTTCTATCTGGTTCCATATCCAGTGCCAAGGCTGTACCACTAAGTCATACGATCACAGGGCTCGGCAATTCGCATGTCCGATAGCCCCGTGCGGCCTGAAGTTGGGCTCGGACTAGTCGAAATTTTCAAGCACTAGCCCTACTGACTAGTGAAAAAAATCTTTTACCACATGTACATTTTATTAAA
Organism: Hermodice carunculata; assembly: GCA_964020975.1. NCBI lineage: Eukaryota > Metazoa > Annelida > Polychaeta > Eunicida > Amphinomidae > Hermodice > Hermodice carunculata. The sequence goes on along the minus strand of CAXHWN010002341.1, from coordinate 9,794 downwards.
GTTTGGGGATTTTTTGTTCCCGGCTCTCGCGATCATTCACTCGCAATGCCAAGCTAACCCACGCGACACCTTGAAGGGACGCTACACCTTGCCATGTAATAACATTGCGATGATAGGCACAGTAAAACAATAGAACGTATATAATTGGTTTATAAACAGCCCGCTCATTATGATTACGAGACGACGAGATCAAAGGTACCAGCAGTCATGCATTGCGGCGTATTGGCTTTCGCCCGTATCGGGGCAAGGTCACAGCACCTCACCGTCAGTCTTATCTGCCCGAACGATGACAAAGGAACATCAAAAAAATTTAAAACTTGCATGGCGAATTCTTGAGCAAATTAGCATCAAAGACAATTTATCGGTGGGCTCTAAAAGTGTTGGAGAGATCATGTAATGGTGCCGCAAGTTGACTTCCCGGCCAAACAAAACACACATCTGCCAGTCACACGCAAGTGACTGCGTGGAGTAATCTACGGTGAACGGAGCATCATGCTGACTGATCTGTCACGCATTCGACATTTTTCTCTATCCCCCTACCTTTGCGTATTTGCCTGTGACTCCAAATAATTGTTGCTATAAACACTGGAATCTTTATTTTCGCATGCTGCAATTAAAAAAAAAGCTTCCCGTTTGTGTGTTCCCTCTGTAAATTACGGCATATTCACACATGTTCACTGGGCGGAAGCCATGATGAAAACACTGCAGCACGAGCCGCAATTGGCTCATTTTTGCATGTGACTCAATTGACCAATCGGGTGATGTGTTGTGCGTCAGGCCACATGGCCAAAGCAGCTGTTTGTGTACAGTTGCATGAAAGATGTTGACGGTGTGCCCACGCTCAATTTCTGATTTGAAATATTAAAATTTTCGTTTGAATTTGATTTAAGAACACCGTTTATTGCGAGGAACTTGCCAATACTGTATACGCAAATTTACTACGATGTACCGATAGCGTTCATGGTAGGTACGCAAACGATATGCATCTCATCACGGCATCAAAACAGCGAGAAAGGATCCTGAAACCAATTCAACTATTTTAATCGTTATTTAAGTTTAACCGGGATATGGACTCCTATCGTCCCAGAAATTACAATGTATTTTTCATCGTTAGTCACCCCATGCAAATAGCTTACTTTTTTAATTTGTATTTTTAATGTTTTGCCAGTTTCACTGTCGAACAGTTGCAGCTTGAATCGTAAAATTTGACATTTTTGTGCGAATTTGCAAGCGACAATTCGCGGCAAATATATTGTAGGGTAAATGGTTTGTGTAGGCCGTAGCATTGTGTTTGAAAAAAACGATGTTTATAGAAGTTTTATCAGGACAAGTGGATTTTGTATGCGGGCAAGTGGATTTTGAAATTTACTTGCCCTGCGGACAAGTGATTTTTAAAAAAATTGTCGAGCCCTGGATCAGTTAGATGGTAGTAGTGTTATGTGGTTTTGCACAAATTGTGATTCCCAAAATTACTCAACTGTCCCCTTTTCCAACATCACCGACACATCAAACCCGTTTGCCAGCTTGGAGTTAGACTCATCTCTCCTATCTAGCCCTGGCCAACCAATTGCAAGTTCCTCCCCCAACCCTAGAAACCGCACTCCCCCTTCCAGCAAAGTTAAGCCCAAATCTAGGAAAAAACCCCTCCGGTGCATCATAATCAACTGCCAGTCTATTAAAAATAAAAGAGAACATTTTCAAGCACTAGTCGATCAAACCCAACCAGACATAATTATAGCTACAGAAACATGGTTGTACTCTGACGTAAATAATACAGAAATTTTCCCCCCACAATTTCAAGAAAATGTTTTCAGGAAAGATAGGAATACTCAAGGAGGAGGAGTGTTCATTTCAGTTAGAGATGACCTCCTGTGCACTTCAGTAACAGAATTAGATACTGACTGTGAATTAGTCTGGACGAAAATAAATATATGTGGTATGAAAACTTTATACGTGGGCGCCTTCTATCGCCCTCCATCCCAAATTAATGAAGAATACTTACAGCAACTCGACCTCTCCCTCTCTAGAATTTCCAACCTGAATAGTCATATCTTTATAGCTGGAGATTTTAATCTCCCTGGTATTGACTGGAATAATGATACTATCAAACCTAATGCTCAACATTCAAATATCTGTCGCCAGTTTATAGAAATTACAAATAATCATAATTTGGAACAAAAAGTTAACAAGCCCACAAGGAAAGAAAATATTTTGGACCTTTTCCTCACAAACTCCCCAGCCGCTGTAAATAGAGTGGAAACCCTCCCAGGCATCAGTGACCATGATGCCGTGTTCGTAGAAACTGACCTTGCTGCAAACAGACAAATCAAAAAACCTCGTAATATCTTTCTATTTAGAAAAGCAAATTACAACGCCATCCGTGAGCATATGACCGCCTTCTCTAATAGAACCATAGACGCCCACAGAGTAAACCCCCTTTCTGCAGACGAGTTATGGACCCTATTTTACAATGCCTTACAAGAAGCAGTTAAAGAATTTATCCCTCAGAAATTGATTACACCGAAACATAGTCTCCCATGGATTAATCACAACCTAGCTTGCCTCATCAAGAGAAAGAATAAACTCTATAGCAAAGCAAAAAGGACCACAAACGATAGACACAAATACCTGAGAATTAGACACCTAACACAGAAAAAGATAAGAGAAGCCTACGATAAATATATTGCCGACATAATAACCCCACCAACAGACATCACCTCAGAATTCCCTAATTGCAAACAAAAAAAGTTCTGGTCATATATACGCAGTCTAAAACGCGATTCTACTGGTATAGCTCCCCTTAAAGACAATGGACTAACAATATCCGACAACAAAACCAGATCAGAAATCCTGAACAAACAGTTCCATTCAGTCTTCAATAGAAATGACCCCACTACATCCCTCCCAGACCTCGGACCAAGTCAATTCCCTTCTCTTCCCGTTTTCAAAATAACTGACCCCGGTATAGAGAAACTACTGTCACAACTGAACCCACATAAAGCAGCGGGACCTGATGAGATTCATGCCCAAGTCCTTAAAGAACTGGGTACTCACATTGCCCCCATCCTCCAGTGTATATTTCAAACTTCCCTAGACACAGGTAAAGTGCCCAATGCTTGGAAAGCTGCACATATCTCCCCTATCTATAAAAAGGGTGAGAGATTTAAAGCAAGTAATTATAGGCCGGTCTCACTAACATGTATATGCTCCAAAATAATGGAGCATATAGTGGTTAGTCAAATAATGACACATGTAGAGAGACATAATATAATTCATAACCTGCAGCATGGATTCAGAGCGAAATGCTCTTGTGAAACCCAGTTATTAACGTTTATACATGAACTCGCCAAAAACATGAATGATAAGGAACAAACAGATATAGTCATAATGGATTTTGAAAAGGCCTTTGATAAAGTGTCACACCGTCACCTACTACACAAGTTAGACTTCTATGGAATTAGAGGCAACATACATACCTGGATAAAGGACTTTCTTGACAATAGAACACAAAGAGTTATGGTCAACGGTGAAACCTCTACTCCCCTTCCAGTGGAATCTGGTGTCCCACAAGGGTCGGTCCTAGGACCAACCCTCTTCCTTTTATATATAAACGACCTCCCCAATCACACCCATTCTACTGTACGCCTTTTCGCCGACGACTGTGTCCTCTATAGGAAAATCTCAACCCCTACCGATGCTCAAATCCTTCAACAAGACCTCTCAGCCCTAGCTGACTGGGAGTCCGACTGGCTTATGAAATTCCACCCAGCAAAATGTAATATAATGAGAATAACAAAATCCAAAACTCCATTTATATTTGAATACACCCTTAGGAACTACAAACTGGACTCAGTAAACGAAGCCAAATACCTAGGAGTAACTATAGCTAATGACCTTTCCTGGACCTCCCATATTAATAATGTAACCACTAAAGCTAACCGTTCTTTAGGCCTTATCCGCAGAAACCTTAAAAAAGCCCCCACAGACACTAAAGTCCTAGCTTATAAAGCATTAGTCCGCCCAAACCTTGAGTACTGTGCAAGTGTTTGGGACCCCCACACCAAAAAAGACAAATATCAGTTAGAGATGGTTCAAAGGAGGGCTGCTAGATTTGCCACCAACCGGTATCACGACACAAGCAGTGTAAGTGATATGCTGCATTCATTGCAATGGCCCTCCTTAGAGACCAGACGTACCTACATCCGCCTTAATATGTTCTACAAAATAGTCAATGATTTGGTAGCCATCCCTAGCTTACAATACCTCACTCCCAGACCCCGTCCAACCCGTAATTCCCATTCATTATCATACCTCCCTTTTCAGACTTCCAAGGACTGCTATAAATACAGCTTTTTCCCCAAAACAACCTTAAATTGGAATCAACTTCCAATAGCTGTTGTCACAGCCCCATCCCTGGCAAGTTACCAACAGAGGCTGGTTGCTTGCCAGGCATCACAAGGTTAGTCTATATGTTAACCCGCTTTTAGCCTACTAACAACTAACAACATATTTTTCGCCTCTCCCTTTACTTCGCTAACTAACACATATTAACTTTTTCTATGCGCAGTACAGCAAAAAATGTTCATGCTTGAACGCTTGCTGAAACGAGAAGAAGAAGAAGAAGAAGAAGATGGCACTGCCCACCGAACAGTGACTTCACCGGCATACCACAGGAAAGGTATACATGTACTGTATCTGTGAAGTACAACTCTTATCTTGATTCTTTTCTACACGCCCAGGCCTAAGCATAAGAGCTTGCTGACACGCACAAATATGTAGTAGGCATATAGCCTAAGATGCGAGCGTCAGCATTACAGAGAGAGGCTTGTAAATTGCAAGATGGAAGGGCAGGCCTACGATTAGCCTGGTTCCCTGTCCTAACCTCCTCCCACCATGTGGCACTTTAAAGGGGTACTGCGGTGATAATTAACAATTTTTGAGTTGTTTCATATAATAAATGTGAACCAATATCAGAAAATGCAAACTTTATTCGCAACTGGACAAGCAGATATCAAGTTTTCTTAGATATGTAAATGAGGGGTTGTGATGTCATCTGGACTAACTGCTACAGCTAATGCAATGACAGCCGAGTAAAACTTTGACAAAAACATGGAAACCTGACCAAGTAAACATATTCCACTTTTACTATGGATGAAGCAGTGTGTATAGATATAATCAAATTGACTAAACTGAGATATTTACTCATTTAATGAGGATTAATAAGGAAAGAAAAATGCAGAAATCAATACACACAAGCTAACAGCTGCTGAGGTTGTGTAATCAACTACTGAAGTAGGTGTCAACTAATATACCACACTGATAAGATCAAAGGGGGTGATTAACACAGTACACAAGTCATTATGATATGCCTGCTAATGTTGTGTATCTCAGCTTGGTGTCCCTCAAGGTTTGTGTATTATATATGGAGGGTAGCCCAGGTGACATCACACATCAGAACACCTACTGGAAATATAAAATAGCTCTAACTAAATACCTGTTTGAGAAAAAATGTTGAAAATTTGTCACATGAACACCTAAAATGACCATTAACGACTAAAAAAAGTAAAAACTTTCACTGCTGTTCCCCTTTAATCAATCCGTCCATGGAAGCCATTTTGCACAACAGTCAGGTGTCGCGCTGTTCGGTCAACTGACCACAAGTTGATTTCTGCTACAATGACATTGTTCAGTATTACTGCAATTTTAACGGGATATATATTCTAAAGCAATAAATACAAGAGTTTGCTTCTGCTTGCTATGAGGCACACTCTGCTTCTGCGTAATACTATCAACCAGCTGTATGTGTAGATCTGTTCTTATTATATTTATATATATTATGTTGATATATAATATGTTGATATGGCACTCACACATAACTACCTACATTGAACCATTCTTTTCAGGAATGGGGATTTGGTCGAGTGGCTGTGTGCGTTTCCCATTTCAGTTAGGCGACTGGTGCCAAAGGTTGCAGGTTCGAGTCCCGTTTGTTCCGAACATAAAATATATATTTTCGGCATTCCCTTAATGCTGGTGGATTTAAGTCCCCGATCCTGGAAATAAATGCTGACTCTGACGTTAAATATACTGCATTACTGTGTTGATATGGCACGCGCACATAACTACCTCCATTGAACCATTCTTTTTAGGAATGGATATGCGGTCGAGTGGATATGTGCATTTCCCATTTCAGCTAGGCGACTGGTGCCAAAGGTTGCAGGTTTGAGTCATGCTCATTCCGAACATAAAATATATAAATATATATATATATATACGTATGTATATATCTTTCTATTAGTAGTGGTGGTGTTAGGTAGATCATGGAGTTACCACATAGTAGATCTATGGTTAGATCAGCTAAAATTTCCAAATGCGTCAAATAACACAAACGTAAACTCTTGTCAAGACAAACTCAAATCTGTTGTAATTTTTAACACATGTTCAGTAGAACGAAAGCTTTTTGTGTGACATTAAGTACCCTTTTAAAAAAAAAATCTGCATAATAAAAACTGACCTTTCACCATTGTTAAAATGTGTGTGTCCTTCCTTCCTTCCTTCCTTCCTTCCTTCCTCCTTCCTTCCTTCCTTCCTTCCTTCCTTCCTTCCTTCCTTCCTTCCTTCCTTCCTTCCTTCCTTCCTTCCTTCCTTCCTTCCTTCCTTCCTTCCTTCCTTCCTTCCTTCCTTCCTTCCTTCCTTCCTTCCTTCCTTCCTTTACCAGCAAATTTGTCAGACACTTTTCTTGGACACTGTTATACATAGAAACTCCAAACTTGGCATGATTGTACCTCCATACAAGGAGTTTGACCATTTTATACAGAGGAATGAAGATGTTTAAAATTATGCAAATTAGGGGCATTTGAAATTTTAAATCTTGGATATCTTCAAAATTATAATAGATAGAGATGTCATTCCAACTTCTACTAGGGGGTTATTGACCAGTGCGCATCTAATGAATTTAAAACAAAAGTTGTAGCAATTTAAATTATGCTAATTAGCAGCATTTGAAATTTTAAAACTTGAATATCTTCAACACTATAATCGATAGAGATGTCATTTCAACTTTTACTAGGGGGTTGTTGACCATTGCGCACCTAATGAATTAAAAATAAAAGTTTTAAAGTTAGCAATTTAAATTATGCTAAATAGCACCATTAGAAATTTTAAATCTTGAATAACTTCAAAGCTATAATAGATAGAGATGCCATTCCAACTACTACTCCTGTGTTATGGAACTGTTGTACATTGCCATGCCAATATGCTTTGAAGACACACACACTGATTTGCTGTGCAGCAAATCATCTTTCCTAGTTTTAGATTGTTGTTTGTCATAGTTATTTATGTTCAATTCATTTTCCTGTAACTTTATCAGTTTTTGAGGTACAGTGTTCAAATAAAAAGTGATATGATTATGATTATTAACCTGTTCAGATGAATTTTCTGATCACTTCGGGGTAGATATTATAGGGATCATCTTATTCCATCAAAAGGATCAAGATGAAATACAGACCAAGCAAACAAGAATTACATGCATAATAGTTTATTAACCCGATATGGCCACCACTGCAACAGAATTGTATTTTACCTGTCACAGGTTATTTCTTGGATATTTTGAAGATCAAAATCAAATGTATTACCCTAATCCATTAGGTGGATTAACATATAGTCAGGAAAATGGGCATTAAATGCAAAAATCTTTCCCAACAACTTTTTAGGGGACGGCTGAAGGCGAGTCCCCTCTAGTTATGGCAGGTTGCGTGTGCCCTCTGGATTGTTTCCGCATGATAACTTGAGAAGTTTTTGAGCTAGAGCTTTCATTTTGCACATGATTTTAGTCCTCTAAAAAGACTAAGATAAGTTCAAAGATGGGTGACCTTGACCCAATTCCCAAGGTCACAGAGCCACATTAGTGAATTTGGTGGCCCCATTTAAGAACTTGAGAAGTTTTGAGCTAGGGTTTTCATATTGCACAGGATTATTGTCCTCTTTAAGGGCTAGGCCAAGTTCAAAGTCGGGTGGCCTTGACCCAATGTCCAAGGTCACAGAGCCACATTAGTGAATTTGGTGTCTGCACGATAACTTGAGAAGCTACTGTGGTAGGGTTTGATATTGCACAAGATTATAGCCCCCTATAAGGGCTAAGTCAAGTTCGAAGATGGTTGACCTTGACCCAATTCTAAAGGCATAGAGCCACATTAGTGAATATGGTGTCGGCGTGATTTCCGCATGATAACTTGAGAAGTTTTTGAGCTAGGGCTTTCATATTGCACATCATTATAGTTTTCTGTTGGGCCAAGATGAAGTTCAAACATGAGTGACCTTGACCCAATTCCCAATGTCACACAGCCACTTTGGTGAAATATTGAGTCTCTGCACAATAATTTATAAACTTTATAATATATGGGTTGCAATTGTACATGACTATAGCCCTCTATAGGGCCAAGGTTAAGTTTGAACATGAGTTACCTTGAGCCATTTCGCAAAGTCATGCAGCTACTTGTGTAAAATTCAGTGTCTCCACAATCACTAACTTTTTTAAGCTTTTTTGCTGGATTATAAGTGATTCTCCTTCCACTGAGGCCACCCCAAATGCACTGGAAATGTAACCTTATTAGAGGGTTAAACTTCTAGTATGCAGCAATAGTTCGCCCTAAACTGTACCATGTTTGTATACATCAGTCCCCTCAGTGGTGCAAGCACCACTATTACATCTAGTTCAGTTTAACTTGGGGCAAATTCCCCGATGTAGATTATGCTAATCCAGAAAATGGATTAGGAAAAACATGGGTCAAAACATAGACAAAATGTGGTGAATTGACCATGTCTTGGTTCCACAAAATCAATGTGATCTTGTTCAGTTGAAATATAAAGAATATCCCAGTGAATTATGGATTTCAAACCTAATCTGCAGGGAGATCCTGTCCATTTAAACTCCACAAGATTAACTAAGGATTAACACATTCATACAGACTGATTAAACATGGGAAAAGAATGTGGAAACATCATTGATGGTGATGACATTAATGCCTGCTTGATCTTGTCCAGCCAATATTGTAAAACATCTTTGAAGTTACAGATTATGTAAATCCATGGATTATTATGTGTACTGTCAAATGGGATGATATATCTAAGACAATTACTGAGCTGATATGCATGCTAATGGATTTAAGTAAACGTGCTATGTTAATGTGTCCATAACACTCATAATTATTTTCGTTTGCTAACAGGTTTTGAATTCAGAAGCTGCCATTATCAAGGTCAAGGCAGGCTCCATCATTTTAAGTCATTGTGATTGAAAAAAAGTCCACCAACAAGAAGAAATCATATTCAGATTTTAAGGGGCCGTCTGTAAAGCTCAGCATATATGGCGTCGCGGTATCTTATTCTACTCTCCTTTCTAAAATATTACCATTAGCCCCCCAAAACCATACATTTTCTTTTAGATATTAATCTATATTTTCATTATCTGAAGAAAAAAATCATAATTTTCTCGTTTTTTGAGGTGATACATGTAGGTGATATATTACAAAGGGGCCCACTTCACAGGTTTTCTGGGCCTACAAACGATAATATTTAACATAGAATTTTCAAATTTGGTAGAATAAAACTTTTATGTAATGTGTAGGATAGGGAGAGGCTTACAGAAGTACAAATGACATAGTCACAGCAGCATTTTCCTGCTTCTCTAACTGTTGGGCCATATTTGTATGTGGCTGGTAGCCTAGGGTCCCTGTCCGATTGGCAAGGGCCCTGGGTGTGTAAAACAGGCAACAACAGCATCCCCTTGAACAGGGACC
>CAXHWN010002340.1:0-15000 GCA_964020975.1 Hermodice carunculata | reverse complement strand
GGACCTAACGACCAGGTGCTATGTGCTGACTGATCCACCGACGTTATTATCGATACTGTAATACTGAACGTGGCATCTTAGTCTATGCCTACAACAAATTAAGAAGTATCAATTCTAACCAGTTAAAAAGTTCCATAATTATAAAACAGTTACCAAAGAAATTAAAAAAAAAAAGAAACGTAGAAAATATTATTTTTATAAATATAGTGCCATCTGGTGGCTGACAATTGTTCTACAGAATCATGTGACAGGAAACCAAGCACAGTTAATATATGATGAGCTTAGAAGCACAACAATTGGATTTTGACCTGAAGCATGTGCATTTCTTTTTAAGGAAGTACACTGTTAGGATTATCACACAACTAATGTATAAATCATTTCAAGTTCTGCTGAACTTTTAGAACTGACTTTAATTGGGTAGGTAAAATACACCAATTATCGCCCATCTGGCTGGAATTTTTTCTATTAAATCTTATTTTTTTATATATATAAACTATTCTTGCTATTATTCTCCTTCTATGCAGCTGTTTTAAGGAGAATTAGTTGCTTGTTTGAAGCTGTGCTTATACCAAACAGTTGGTTTGCTACCTGTAAAAAGTGGTCCATCCGGCATCTAGTTTGCTGTCCCACTTGGAGTTTGGTTTGTCTAAGGAATGTGTATAGTTGCCTGTGTGGTATTCTTTGCTTTTGTTGCCATTTTTCATGTCAAGAAACTTGCTAAATTAAGATGTGCTAGACAGCAGGCAGCTAGCAGACACCTGAAGACAATCACAAAATTAAGCGGTATCTCTCGCTCTCGACAGCGAGGAAATCACAGTGTCGTGTAGTGAGCGACAATATCAAAAATGTTCTAAACTGAGTTCTGATTGCAGACTGTAACTTATTTTTGGTTTAAATACAGCAAATTTTATTGCTGTTTTAATAGTTATCCTATGATACACAGTAAAACGTCAAAATCTTGGAAAACAATAAAAGATTTAAGGTAAAAATTAAAAATTAATGGAAGCCGAGATAGCTTCAAGGGAAACTCATAGAGTGTCTGATAAAATCAAAGCTTAATGGGACAGTAAAGCTGTAAAGCTTCAGGGACAACCCTGCACAAGGTGCACATGCAAATTACCTGGCAGGTGGTATGCACTGAGCATACTGAGTATACACCTAAACCAGATGTGACTGGAATGGTCCCTGGTTACCTATGTACACTCAACATTTATTTTTGTCAGAGGCTAAATGACTTGTAAATATGCACATATTGACCTCTTTGCCATATGTTTTTAGTTTTGCCATACTTTTTTAATTGATACTGTTAATAGGTAGTAGGAATGTGAAAAGAGTAGTATTAGGTGGTGTGTTATTAAAACAGATGCCAGGGTTTGAATTGAATTGCATTTTTCGTTCTCTCATATTTTCTTTTCGGGTGCTAAAACTCAACTACCACAGTCTGAACATTGTGTATCTCGGCTACCCGACCCGTTGTGTTAGTTTGAATGCCAAATAAGCTGATAGAATGACTTATAGGATTATTAAAAATGTCTATACTGTATTGTTGCCATGTGAATTAATGTGTGTAGTGTATGAGGGACAAATAGGTCTGCATTGGCGGGTAGACCTTTCAACACAATCTTTACTTACTCACAATGTCCAGCCTATGACTTTTCATCATTGATATTCTGAAAAAAAAAAAAATACACAAACATTGGCACATGTGATGGTTATGGAGGAATTTAGAACCGCAAAGCACTTGATGGTCTTCATTTGCATGAATTTGGCTAAATGGTTGAAAGCTTCAAATGGATTTGTTGTTCTGCGTTTTTAAAAGAATTATGCAAATTATCACCCTCAAGTGCTGTCCTGCGGGTGCATAAACGGAGATTACTTGCCAATCACATCAGAATATAAACTGATTGCCTCTGTGAAAAATAAATGTATGATCAATTTTGGTCTTAAGTATTTATGGAATCTGCGACATTTTTCCATTTTTCTAATCACTTGAATGTAATGACCCCAGTCCCGCAGCATCAGTATTGAATGAAGGAGGTGAATGTCTTCATCTCTCGACTCAGGCACTGGTCTTTAAAATGTTGGTAAACTGGCAGTGATAATGTAAGAAGCCTGATGTAAAATGGTGTGTGTCTGCCAAGCCTGCCATTAACTTTGATAATTAACCAAATGATTAAATAATCAAAGTTTTAATTTCTGGATTGAGCAACATCTTTCTACATTTCTTTTTTTTTTGGGGGGGGGGCATGTATGTCCAAAGTACACCAAGAAAAGCTGTTGACATAGACCATTAACTTCCTCAGGACCTACCAAATTTATTCTACGCATTGCCATAGTACTCAAATGAGAGGTCTCTCAGTCTCTTGACCTGGTCGGGAGATCTCATGATTGTTTGTCACAAAAAAACAAACAAACAAACAAAAAAAACCCCAAGAAACTCAGCATTTCATTCTCTTCCGCTAATGTGGCAGCTCCCTCCCAATAGAAAATGAATGGGGCTCCCATATGTCATGACAGTGTTTTGAAATATCTCATTTTCTGTGCTCTAGCTAGGCGTTACAATCACTAGGATATAAGTGTGAATATTTATAAATGTAATACAGATTAGCCTGACTATTCTTGACACCTGTGTTCAATGTGAAATATAACAGAAGTTCCTGAAATTGACATACATACAATATCCTTGAATGCTTGCAGATCCACCACGATTAGTAAATTTGACACCGGAAGGGGCTACTAGAGTAAAGCAGGGTACCTCAGTCACCATGACCTGCCAAATAGGTGAGGGAGGAGCCAAGCCTCTACCCACACTGTCTGTATTCAAAGAGGGCATCACAAAACCAGTCAAAGCACAACAAAACACAGCACAGATGACACACACAATGTCTGTACAGAGAGAAGACAATGGCAAGGTATTCAAGTGTAAGGCTACAGGTGAAGTGATAAGTGGCAACGTTGACTCTCAGGGCATCAGTTATGATGTACTGTGTAAGTATTATGGCTACAGATAGTAAATTATCAGATATCCTGAGCTTTCTATGTATTATTTAGTTTTGTTGGTGTTGTGGCTACACATGGAAAAAGGACTGATAGTGCCAACTCTGCATGCATTATATGTGGTTTTCTATGTACATGTAAGTGTTTTGGCTAAAGATAGAAATATATCTGACGGCAATGACTCGCGTTGTGTCACTTATAATGGTCTGTGTGGGGTTAAAATGTATGGAATGATACTTAGCAATATGGGATTTCAAATGTATTGCTTACCAGTTTCTATGTACGATATGACAGATGGGACCATTACTGGCTGCATCAGCATTTAAAGGGAGCACTTAATACGATCTCTGTAGAGAATGAATAATCCCTGACAACACCGACTCTGGAAGTGCCACTTTCTAGTTTCTTTGTCACTCAGTGCTTTTTAACCCTTAAAGTGCTAATCACTGGTATAGTTGTTTTGTCATTACCGTTTAATATAATGGTTAAAAGATTCTAATTTCTCATGACGATACCTTTCATTCAAATACCAGCAAGCCTAATCTAAAGCAAAAAATAATCTTGGTCAACAGTTTTCCTCGGGGCACTTTGCACACAAAGTGCATTGAGGAAAACTGTTGACTCAGTCTTACATCAGCACTTTAAGGGTTAATATTTTATTGGTCTTAGGTTTTTGTACTGTAGTAAGACACCATCTGAAGTGGTGATCAGAAATAATTTCCGTGCCCAACACAGAACAACGCGATTGAATGTTGCGTATCGAATGTGCTTGAAATGCCCTTCAAGTATAAATAGTGCTAAATTTCAAAGTGTCGATTTTCTGCGTTGTTGTTCTAAGTCTTTTCCGCTGCACTTCTATGCATATGGATCAATTCCGTTCTGTTCATGGTTGTGCATTTGTTTCAAAACCAAACGCTTAAGTGTAGTCTGCATTGGACCCTCATTAAGTTTAAATGTGACCAAATGGAAATGTCGCGAACAATCAACAGGCGCTGGGATTAGGCCTACCACAGACATAACTACTATAAATTTGCCATAACAGTGCCTTTCGGTCCTCTCTGCTCTTCGAATTATTCCTCATGTAAAAAATGTGCAATGAACACACACAGACAGCATTGCAGCCTGCACTGTACTGCAAAACAGGTGTCTCCACGTACGAGTGACAGTAGTATGACTGATTCAGTGTCGTAGTTTTCGGCAGTGTCATTTCATTTCTTTGTTCATGCAGTATAAGTAATCACTAACAGTAGTTTACGGCAAATAAAAGTATTGAAATGCGAGAATTGCAGAGCAAAATGCAAGTTTCCACAAGTTTGCATTCCCTGTAGTGCTATGTTTGTTTATAAATGTCTGGAATGTTTGGTATCGTGGGAAAGTCCAAAAGCTTGTTCTATTTTGGGCTACTCTCCTCTCATTGGCTAAGTTTGATGTATGTTGATATTTCCTGCTGTAAAAAATCAGAGTCAAGTTTGACGATAATAACCATATTTGGAAACTCGTTCGAGGTAATGGATCCAACTATGGTACCGGAATACTTCAGAAAAGCACCACAGGCGGCCGACCATAGCCCAAAATTACTCCGTTTCCAATAACTGCCAAGCAATGGATTGGAAAGAGTAAACATGGATGCCATTCTGCGATGAACTACCAAAAACGGGTACAATAAATGTGACACAAGAAATTTATCTTTGCTGTCCATTATAAAATTTTGACTGAGAAACATTCAACACACACTTAACCAAAGGGGAAAAGCGCATAGTTAGCAAAACACATGGACATGAGCTGCGGGAAGACTCAAATTCATTGAATGTCCTGGATATGCATTGTAAACTGTACACAGTCAATGTTCACAGGGTAATGTTGATCGATGGACTTCTTCGCATGATCTGTAATTTCACCAAACAATCGCCTGATCCCACTTTTTAGGTACAGTGTTGGTATGGCGATATGAAGGGAATGATGCAAAAATGCGTACTTTGACAGCTGGTGGTTTTCATGATATTACTATAAATCTATTAAATGAATTGGAAAGATAAGTCATGTGGGCCAAGGCAATTGGAGCATGAAGATGGCCCAGACCATCAGTTTTCCCAAGACTTCCGCCCAGGTCTCAACATGCCGTTGGTGAAAGCATTGATGCTGGCCTTTTGACGAGCATGATAAAGGCAGAAAATCTGTGTGTTTTGATGCTGTTAAAGTGTAAAAGACTTTGATGTACACGTAGGATTAGGACTCTGATAATTCTAAAGCTTTCTGTTTAGATTCCAAGACATAGGCATAAATGTATGGAAGGATATTCACTGTACTGTGTACATTTGCCAGGTTTGGTACTGATGAGTCATGGTGATAAAGTAAAGCCAATGTGTTGTGACTCTATTTGCACATTGGAAGCATTGTTTTTGCCAAACGTCAGTTTTGTCTTCAATAAATCCAACCGCTAATTGTAAATAACTTGTAAAATAAGCAAGATAATAAGATTTAATAGTGTTATTTGACTTCCAAACTTTCCCAGCCTGTTGCATCACGGTATATTATCTGTTGTGTATCAAGTTTTGCTGCAGTTATTCTCATTTAATTATTATGGCCGGTGGACAATCTCACATTAGCTCATCTGATGTTTTATCTACAAATATGACACAGTTACATTTCTACATGGGCACCATTTCTTTCTGTTCAAATGGGAAAATTTATACAACATATTAAATGCACTTGTTGCTCTTGCCCTTTGAACTCGCCACAAGTGCAACTACAGGGCATCAGCAGTGCACTTTGAGTAAATTTAATCACGAGATGATGCGCTCGGGAGGGAGGCTAGTTCTAATCACCACTGTACATGCCAAACATGAATGTCTGTGATTTATAATGCCTGCTCTGTGGCTTTATCTGCTTCACCTTGGGGCCCTTACCCAGACACTCTCATTGCCTGACATAGTTGTGCAACTAACACGACGTTATATGATTACATGAGACATGTTCTGTGCTATTTGATGGCTACAGTTCAAAGAACAAAGACTAGTGGCAATTAGTTACCATATCAATTGTATTGATTTTTGTCCACAATAGATAAGTATAAGTAGTCCTTTCTTTGAGAGACTACCCCAAGAGCAGGACCTAATGTAGTCACCTAATGCAGTTGATCCCATAATGTAGGTCAAACATGGAAATATAAAACAAAGGACATAAATGTGACTTAAGATCGCTCTCTGAAAGGAAGGAATCTGTACCATATATTGTGGGGCTGCATGTTCATACATATAAATTTAGATTGGTCATAGCCCATGGCTCTGATGGTATTTCTTACGTTTGCTTTTTGTTTTTGTTTTTGTTTTTTGTTTTTTTTTGTTTTTTTTTTGTTTTTTGTTTTTTTTTATTTTTGTGTAAGTACATCACACATACATGTAGTGAAATTATGCAATTTAAACGGGATTGTTACTTTTCCTGTACAAGTTCAAATTTCTAATTGTTGCACAGTCAATCAGCCACATATGGTATTGTAGGTTTCATGAATCTGACCCAAGTCTAACATGGACACTTTTCCCAAACACATACATATCTAAATCCTCCTTGGATCTTGCAGATCCAGCATCAAGTGTCACAGTGACAGGAGTCAGTGGACCAGTCCTGGAGGGTACAACTGTCAATCTGCACTGTCAGGCTGTAGACGGCAATCCCGACACATACACTTATAAATGGACACATGAACGTTATGGACAAAGGTCAGATCTCACAGAATCTTCCAGTACACTGACTTTGAGTGACATCCAGTATACAGCTGCTGGGAAACACAAATGTCAGGCCACCAACGAATATGGACCAGCAGAGGGACTCAAGGATATTGTAGTTCACTGTGAGTATTCATATATTGCAACATATTAGCTGAAGAAATAATCTGTATTTAGGAGCAATCAGGCAATTGTTTCGGTCTAGTTTCAAGCACACAGTAAACAAAAATCCCGAAATAAACAAAAACTGCAAGCCAAGAAAAGAAAAAAAAAGAACAAAGAAAGGTTTACACAGAGGGGATGGAGGATGATTGCTTTGTAGAAGTAACTGTTGTTTAGAAATCCCTTTTCTTTATGTATCTTGACCTTATCCCCCAAAGAGGAACATCCGTCTTGTTAGGAAAGCAGAATAACTAAGTGTCTGTGTAAGAGGAATAACTAAGTCTCTGTGATATGGTACCCTTTGAAGTTTTTATTTCAGATTCGCCAAAAGAAGATCCTGATAAAACACCAAAATTCAAAATTGGAGCAAAAACTGGAGACACAAAGAACCTCACTATGCATGTTATTGCTCTGCCTGCAAATGTGAAGTATTCTTGGCTGCACTTAGGAAAGGAGGTGGAACCAGAAAAGGTTATAAGTAGTGGGTTAAGCTCAACTCTAATGTTGGTGAATATTTCAGAAGCGGACTTTGGAAATTACACATGTATTGCAAATAATACAATCAAGCTAGCTGGCAAGTTTGTGTTCCATGTGTTGGGGCGACAAGCACCATTAGCACCTGAAGATATAAATGTTGTCAGACGGACAGCTGTCTCTTTGACGGTTAAATGGAAAAGGAGTTTTGATGGTGGATTTAAGCAACATTTCAAAGTAAAGTACAAGAAAACGGGATCATCAGAAGTAAAAGAAACAGATACAATAGAGGATCCATTTCCTAGAAGTAAATATGCCCAAACCAAAGTGACTCCACTGGATCCAGGCACAAAGTATGACTTGTATGTTGTGGCTTTCTCAGACTTTAATGGAGGCAGTAAAACCCCAAGCGGCCAAGTGACAATACAAACCCCAGGTAATTGTTTATTTACACAGTTCATGTATACTGCAACATTAAATTAGAGAATATACTCCAACAGTATCTGGGTAAGTAATTAACCATTTCCTGCTCAAATTACCTTAAAGGGCCTGGGTGGGAAATGTGGTTTACTTACCCACTTTTCACAAACTCATCATTAACAGAAAACATTTGGAATGAAATGTAGATAAGACATATCAAGGCCCCATGGTAAATATCCTCCTTTGTGGGGGTCAAATGGGCACATTACGTCCATCTGCACCAAAGACAGATGTTAATTCAGCCTTTTTTTTGTATGAGAGGAGGATGGCGCTGAATGTTTGTAAGTAGATATGCCATAAAAGTATGTTAAAAGAGAATCTAGCATTAAGTGGCAGCACAAGCTGTTGGAACCCTCCCGAAAAAGCAGAGAAACTACCAAGCATGTTGAATAGGGTCATTTTCAGCTCCACTGACCAAATATTAGAGAGCTTATGCAATCCGTCATGTCTGTCCATCCATTTGCCCCAAAATTTCCACTTGTGGATGTGGTAGAGTCCACAGTTTTCAAATTGGTCCTTATATAGCTTCCAGGACTTCAAGTGTATGAAAACCTAGGTCAAGTTTGTAATCGATGGCACCATCCATGGTGCAAAAAATTTTGGCAAAGATGTAAACATTTTGAGAATACTATTTTTTGAAGAGTTTTTACTGAATCATAACAAAACTTGACAGGAATGACAGCCAGGCTTAAAGATGAAAATGTGTTGACATTTGGTCTTGCCATCTGTGGGATTACAATAGTCATGGACTTAAATGTACTGAAAGCACATGAACATCAATATGTTGAGACAGAATAATGCTTATGACACCATATAAACCACAGATGCGTATCATTAAAATATCTATGTTGCAAATTATGGATTACCATGACTTATTTTCTCAAGGTCATGGAGGAAATACATTTTAGGAAAATATTATCATAATTTTGTTTATTTGGGTTATGGTCATTAGTCCGAAATTGTGCACATGTATCAATATATCATAACAAGAACAGTTAGGATATAAAACTCTATGCTATATAAAGTCAACAGTGTTTCCAGTAACCCCCAAATGGGGACATATCACCCTTTCAAAACTTAAATACCCTCTAAGAAAATTATAAAAGGCCTCAAGTCTTGCTTATTTACATGTAAAATCAGTAAAAAAAACTCTTCGCTGAATTTCCCTTCTTGTGACCCCCCTGAAAAAAATTCCTAATGGAAACACTGGTCAAGGTGGCACCACTAGTGGTATTAAATGGGTCTGGCATGAAAAATATTGAAAATACATGAAATTCATTATTTTGATTATAGATTGCGATAGAAGTTCAAAATTAATACAAAATATGCATAAGGCTAATCAAATTGCGGCTGACCCCATCCTATTTATCAAGTTCATTAACGAGGCAGTTAGGACCCAAAACTTAACATGTTGAGAAATTAGAAGGCTTACAAAACCAAATGTACCACAAATGTGTATGATATTTTTGAACTTTGATATTGCATAATATTAGGCCTAACATCTTTGACCTACTTTCCCATGGTCACATGGAGAATGCATGTAAGCAAATAATTTTACAATGATCATATGATGTTCATAACAGAATAAATTGAGATGGAACTGCAAAACTTAATCAACATGTATATATGTATACATATATATATATATATATATATATATATATATATATATATATATATATATATACAGTAAAACCTGTCCAAGTGGGCACCTGTCTTATGTAGGCACTTTTGCCTGGTCCCAAGGGTGCCCATTTAACGCCGGCTTTACTATATATATATATATATATATATATATATATATATATATATATATATATATATATATATATATATATATATATATATATATATATATATATATATATATATATATATATATATATATATATATATATATATATATATATATATATATATATATATATATCTTATTATCTAGTTTGCACCTGAGAGATTGAGAAACACGAAGTCGGATTTGCCAACTCAATAACATGGGCAAATCAGCCTACATAATATTTTATTGAAATTCAAACTGAAAAGTCACGAAGTGCATCAGAACACTGTCATTAATAACTATATGAATATCTTATATCACTCATAAATTATATTATCTAGTTTGCACGAGGGTGATTGAGAAACACGAAGTCGGATTTGCCAACTCAATAACATGGGCAATTCAGCCCCCAATCCGAATTGGAGATGTTAATAAATGGGGGGGGGGGATGATGTTTTAACAAAATGTGGATAGACTATGTGCTACTTTGCGTTCCACCATGCATTTGCGTTCCATAGTCGATGACAGATATTGCAGAACACATAAACTTTGCCAGTTTCCACTCATTTGTATATCACGAAGAGGTACACCGATAGTATTCATACAAGAAGCCGCACCCCTTCTCAATAAATGAAAAACAATATCCTTTACTATTCTCGCCTCTTTGCAACACCGCTATAGGGTGTTCAGAGCATATTCATAATCCAAGTTACATACCGTGCTATTATTATCTACTCCGATGAGTGGAACACTGTGCTTCCTAGGAAATCTCTTTAGATATATTTGTAGATGAGATGCTGCACAGAGATAACCACCACAAAACGTAACGGGAATATTAAAAGCTCGCTCATGAAACTGCATAGTTTTGGAACTCCTTATGTGCAACACCATGCCCCAAGAATAAAACTAAATGTCGCCCATTTGTAAAAGATGACACACGTTGTCTTGCGAAGTAAGTAGATGTCCGTTTCGTAGGAGCGTTCTAAAGCACAATATCACTGAAAGCCTTACAGAAAGTTCTCGTGGATCTTGTAAGTTGACCACATCAAATATATTTGCAAGGTCGTCTGGAAATAGCGGCTCCTTTGGTCTACTCACCGCATCTAATATTCTCTTCAAGCCCATTAAAGAGAGTTCTACTCTATAGTCCTGATGTAAATCCATAGATTCTCTGTTTAGCTTCGCCAGAACGTTTAACGCGGAAACGTAGTTATTCAGAGTCACAAAGGAAACTTTGTTTAATGTAAAAACTAAAAATCGACGTACATTACTTTGATCAATGGGAAACGCGTCCAACTTCTGATCATAACAGAAGTTATAATACTGGTTCCATTGAGACTGTCTTGTATGGCTAGTGGCTAATGCAAATGCTTCAGGTCGGACGCTCTCAACTCTTTGGTCCAAAGCACCTGAAAAAGAAAATTTAAGAATAACCAAGTCACGTGACAACGCATCAGCTTGTGAGTTTAAAGTTGACGGAATAAAACTTGGAGACAGGTAGGTATTGTGTTTTACACACATCCAAAATATTGATTTTAATATTTCTGCAGCAAAATTGTTCTTAGATTTGTCTTTGCACAGCATATATAACACCTGCATATTGTCACAATTCACGATAACTCTGGAGTTTGCAAAACATGATCCCCATGCATAGAGAGCTGTATAAACCGCAAGGAGCTCCAGCACATTTATGTTGCTTATGCTGTCTGATGGAACATATATCTCACAGATATATTTGTCTCGAAACGTAAGGTGCAACCGATCACTCGAAGAAGGATAAAAGTATCCTTTAATGTAGTTGCCTTTGTAAATACATCCAAAACCTGTTGGTGACGAGTCGGTGTAAATCTCGCATGTACATGCGCAGGTGTCCATAATATCAGCATGTCCATTAAACAATACAGCAAACTCTAGCCACCAACGTAAATCACCGTAAATGGTGGGAGGAAGGCGCAACCGTTTTCTTTCTTTAAATGCACGAAGAAAGTCAAGCATAAAGTGCATGTAAATGCACCCACCACGAACCCCCTTGCAGCAGTGACCCAATATGCCACAGAGCTTTTGAACTTGTCTTTTAGTTGCATAACGTTTGCGCTCCCAAAACAACAGTTCCTGTTTAAACTTTGTTATTTTATCATCCGGTAAGCCCAGTTGCGTATTCACTGTGTCAATGTCTATACTGAGATATCTGCATACTTTGCACAGGCTTGACAGCTTTGCCCAAGCGACGCAAAAAACAAAAGATCTCAGTAACTTGATTAATTCATGCTGAGCATGTAAACATTCGATGTATGAATTACCCATTGTCAAAAAATCGTCGATATAATTGTAACAAATGAATCCCTTTGCTCTCATTATACGTGCTACAGCATCTGTCAACCGGCTGAATATGCAAGGAGCTGTTCTTGTCCCGAAACACAAAAAATTGTCTTGCATGAAGGTTATTTTGTCAGCAAAAACCAATGACAATCCGAAGAATTGGCGATCGCCTGGGTGAAAAATTACAGAGCGATATGCAGATTTAATATCAACCGTACACTCATATATGTTTGGTTTCAATGATGACACCACATCGTCCATAGTGATAAATGAAAAGCGGGAAAACACATTATCCGTGAAGTTGTTTACTGACTTGGACAGGGGGCGTTTACAGTCAGTAATAGGCCGTATACCACTCGGTTTAAATATTACCCCCATGGCATGAGTGCATCTCGAATTTCCCAAAGTGATACTGATTCCCCCCCCCCCCCCCCCTAATCTCGTTAGATAGCAAATTTGAAAGTTCGACAACTGCATTGCCTTGGAAGCATGAACGATAGTTTTTGCAGTTATACAGTGGAATCGAAGCATTCGGGTCAACAACATGGAACCCATTATAAATGCCATCCAAAAGGAAATGGGCATCCGGATCCCATTTATTATCATAAAACAAAGCTTGGGCCCACGTGGCTGGTTTGAGTTGCGCAAGAACACCATGCAGATAATGACTGTTACTGGAACAAATCCATTTCTGAACCAAATCAGGAATTCTTTTTTCCGTTAGTATACTTTGGCAAGAAGCTTCAGGCTTAATCGTACACTCCTCGCGCAAGTCCATCAGTGTTTTGTCACTTCTGGCTTTTATGTGTCAGCATTTAAATCACTTGTTTTCTCATCTGATTTATTACAGGATGCAATCAAGTGCTCTGGGGATCGGCAGCTACTGCATACATGCAGTCTCTTATAATTCTTGAAATAGCAATGGCGGTTGTTGTATAACCAACAGATATCCTGTGGCCATGATGAAATTTCACTATTTTTTTTAGATTTATTCCCTTGTTGTGCACGACCATATATATGTATAACGCGAGGATACGGATGACTGCACCCCATAAGTCGCATCCACTCCCAGGTGAAGTGTGACAGATTCTGTATCTGCACTAATCCAATCACGCAATATTCTTGAAATTACTTTCTTGGTCACCTCCGCATCATACTTGTAAAAAGCTTCCGTCACATACATGTTTAAGGAGGCTTTCTGAATAATAAACCTCATATGCGATGCATATCCTGAAACGTCCCATCCCGAGCTTGCTATGTGCTGTAGTACCCCCACCATGCCATGGACCAATTCACGATAAGACATGTTTTCTGGTTGTTTTACACCATGTATATAGGACTCAGGTTTCAGCTTACGGATCTTTGCTTTTGCTGCATCATTTTCAATGTCCACCAAGCCAGCAAAAAGGTGAAATGTACTCGTTGACTGGGTATCACGTGACTCAGCTTGAGGGGCCAATTTGGAAATCATAGGTTTAATGTCTTTCTCCGTGGCTTTTGCAATGTCAAGGTTTAAAGTTGTCAACTTTTGTTCGGCAAAGTCGATGTCCCGTTTGCGACGAAGGTCATCTAACAAGTCCTGTTGCTGTTTTATATGATTCTCTACAAAGTCCAGGTAGTCAGCACTGTCCCTTGGCGGAATGTCCTCGGGGTCAACCCCGGCAAAGAGTGGCTCACCTTGTCCACTAGACTGATCCACAGAAGCAGCTTCCTGTTGTTTTCCACTCATTTTACAGTATTTCCCACCAGGTCTTTAGTGTTTTTGGAGGCAAGCACTACAGTTTATCAGCGACATAAGCAAACTGCAGATAAAAGCCAATTTTATGGTAATATACATTCAGCTGGTGAGAACACGTCAAAACTCTCTGTTGGTAACTCTGTGAATGACTGTGCATAGCTTACCCGCCAAGCAGGGGGCTTAGTCACAGTCAATGCATACGACCTTCAGTCACGAAGTGTATCAGAACACTGTCATATATAACTATATAAATATATACAAACATATATATACATATATACATATGTATATATATCTATCTATATATATATATATATATATATATATATATATATATATATATATATATATATATATATATATATTACACAAAGTAATAAAACATTTGAGAAAAGCACTCTAAATTGATAAAGAATAAGGGAAATGATACCAAATATACTACAAAGTATCTTGCATGTGAAAGTTTGATGTTGAATGATATGGATGACCTTGACTAATGTCTTAGAATCATGGAGGGAAAGCATTTCAGGATATTGGATTTTTTGTTGATGGTCATCAGGTTATACTGACATATGTTAACAAAGCAATAGGTCCATTGGATTCTTGTTTCTACAGTGAATTTTTTATCCTTCATTCAGAATCTTTTTGGCCAAATCTAAATCTTATTGTCTGAAGCCATTCAGCCAGTTGCTTTGTAATATAATGAGAACATATCTGGGTATCCTAAGATCTGAATTCTTCAACAGGTGACACTGCATTCTTTTCTAGAAAAAAAAAAAAAAAAATTTTTTACATGGATTTTTGTGTGTTAGTATATTTTAATGTCTTTTCAAAACTGTCACTCATATGGTGAAACCTGTTGAAAATGTACATCGCTGAAGCTTCAAACACAGACCTGTTCAAAAAGAACTTTTGTTCTGGATTGTTAGCTGTTCTATTCAATTTGGGTACTTCTGGATTAATGCACACAGTCCAATATATTAACATAAAATTAGTGAGGATTTTAACGGAATTCACACTTCATCCTGCAAAACTTGCTGTAAATGTACCTTTGGTGGCGATGTGTTGAGTTTCTTAAAATGGTTGTGCCCCAATATTTTTTTAATTTTTTTAATGAATAAATTTGTTCTATTTATGAGCAGAATCTTTTTAAAAAATCTCCTACTTGAAGTGCTCAGCCAATCGGGCTGAAAGCACATTAGGACACTTCCGGGTACTCCCTAACACTTTTTTTTTTTCAACAGTGCATTAGTAGATGTTGGTAAACCTACCAACCGATTGTTGTCTCCTATATTTTAAGTCATATGCAAATGCTTTTTCTTTTTTTTTCC